>OY992517.1:3425095-3582043 GCA_963921215.1 Scoparia ambigualis
GAGTACTATCTGGGTAGATTTGCACAAAAGATCCCAATAAGTTGACGTGCTAATGCGAGAGAAATGCAGGCCCTACTAAGATAAGGTCTGGTTAGATACACAGGTTATTTCAGCAGCCATGGACTTATCAAAGGCACTTCTGCTGCTTCTAGTGCGTGCCCTACACGCGGCTAGAACTGCTGCAGCTCTTGAGGGTACCTGAGTACACTGGCTATAGTATGAACCGTGGACGTGTTAAAGGTACACTTAACGGCAGTGGCTGGAGTTCGTGCGTTCTTACTGGTAGTAAGTACAAGTAACTGGGTGTTCTTACTATAGTAAGTACAAGTAACCATTATGAACTTCCCCGACGGCTCTTGCTGCGCGAAGCCCGAGCAGTTGCACAGTTGCAGCTTCTTACCTTTGCGCTGCTCCTTCTATGATGAGTACAAGTGTCTGGGTAGTTGCACAGGTTATTTCAGCAGCCATGGACGTGTCAAAGGCACTCCTGCGTTCAGCACTTGCCCTTCACGCAGCTACACTGATGCTGCTCTTGAGGGTACCTGAGTACACGGGCTATTGTGAAAGTATTAAAGGTACACTTAACGGCAGTTGCTGCACTGAATAAACTAAAATAACATCATCTATCGTAGTTTTTACGCAGCTAAAATTGCTGCCACTCAGCATTTGCCTGACGAACTATAGTTATGTAGGTTGGGACGGAACGTATGCTAATTCGTTTATAGTCCTACTAACTATTAATTATGTGTGTAGTAGGGCACAGTCAATAAAAACACCAACTCACGGTTACGTTGTTTAATCCATGACACACAATACAGAAGGCACTACAAGATAGAAAGCACAGCACAGCACAGTAAACAGTTTAGGAAAGAAGAAATATAGTTCACAGAAAATAGCACAATAAAGTCTAAATATTTAAGCATATGAAAGTCTAAATACATAAGCGAAAGCCGTAAGTACATAAGCTAAGTAGAAAAGCACGGGCTCCGCGCCGTGATCGAGTCTCGACTGGCTGCCGCCACGCGGCGCCGCTGCAACGGTGCGTGCGCACATAAGCGAAACAAGAGGCTTATGTATCTGGTCAACGCACTAGTGCAAGGTGCATGTCGATAGATGTTATTGATCATCGATATTGACAAGCTGGGTCGCATGCTATGTAGATATGATGTTATAAGTATTAAGTAATTAAAGTCATTGTAAATATTAGATAATTAGAATAATGTTATTAATGTAATTTGTGCTGTTATAGTAAGTGTCTAGGTATAAGTGTAATTTTGTAAATATACATTTTAATTGTTAACAGTTTATTATTTATTATCAGTGGTCGGAGTAGGTATATTGAATTAAGGTCACTGACATCAAACGTATATGTTAATATGGATACTCCTCCGAGTTTCCGGATTATTATGATAAAAATACCGAAACATCGAAATTATTACATGAAACTAGTTAAAAATGTATCAATACTCTCAACGCTATGCTGCTAGTGGCGTAGATGACCAGAATTTAGTGTCCATGACCAGAAGTAAAAAATGACTGGTGTGTAAAAACCTTGTTGTAGTAAAAGTGTTGGAGTAAAAGCCTAAGCATGTATAAAATGATATAATAATAATATTCATTTCAACACACGACATCCGGCAAACAGGGTCTTTTGTCCTCTTATCTCTATGCTCAACGCATCTGACCAATTAGAATCAAGTATCCAGGATGACTCATTGACTGTTTGTTCGAAAACAATGCGCTCGCACCGACATCCAGACCAAGTGGCTCACTCACTTATTTCGGTTCGTGGAGTGCGCTTATTTTATGTGTTGTGAATATCTTGACTTGACCCTGGCTTGTTTACTGTCTTCTGAAATCTACTTAAAACGACGAATTTGGCTTATAACTACGGACATCGATTTATTACTCTTGGATTGGGCCCATTTGAAGTTGTTTTTGTACGGGTAAGTTTTAATTATTTTCACTATTTAAGAAGGTTTTAGAACTTGGAAACAGTTAAAAAAATCACTTTATAGCAATCATCACAGCGCATGAGAGTCCGGTACGCACACCGCAGGGCTATCACCGCTTCAGTTAAAAAAAACACTTTATATGAAACAGAATTTCATTATCGACTTTACAGTTGTGTATGTATATATTGTAAATTTAAATCATTGTTTTAGGTGAGATATAAATAAATATGGCAAAGGTCAAGGCTGAAACAGTGCAAAAGTGGTTATTGCACTATCCTGAGCTACTTTACGATAACGCTAGTGGCACTATATACTGTACAAAGTGTGAAAGTCATTTGAAAGCTGTGAATAGAGGCAACATTACCAAACACATTGAAGGCGCTGTACATCAAGGAAAATTTAAGAGACCGCAAGAGGAATTTTACTTCGACCTCATTAAGTTCCTGATTCTATGCAATATTCCTTGGTCGCAAATGAAAAATCCAGCGTTCAAAGAGTTTTTTCAGAAATATATGTGCAGTACTTGTTGTTGCGTTTGTACCAATCGTAAAGTGGTTGACGAATCACAGTTACGAAAAGTTTATTTGGAGAAGTTTTATAGGAATAAAATCAATTCGATTTATGAAACTAATAAAAATGAGAAACTATGGATATCGCTGGATGAGACAACAGACATTTTTGGTCGATACATAGTCAATTTCCTAATAAAACCATTGCATCCTAGTAATAGTGCAGGCCGGCCTTATTTGATTGCTTGTAAAATGCTAACAGCAGTAAATGGACAAACAATAACACAATTTGTACTGCAATGTCTAGAAAATTTATGGCAAAACACTTTTGAAGCGAAAGTTGACAATATTTTAATGCTTTGCACTGACAGTCTAGCGTACATGCTATCTGCAGGGCGAAATTTAAAACATTACTTACCTGAAATGAAGCATGTGACATGTTTGGCGCACGCTCTTCATCGTGTAAGTGAGCAGATAAGGTCAGAATACAACGATGTTGATATTCTTATATCAAATGTTAAAAAAGTATTTTTAAAGGCTCCTAGTAGGGTAAACATTTTAAAAGAAAAATATCCTGACTTACCGTTGCCTCCGCAACCAGTCATTACCAGATGGGGTACTTGGTTACAGGCAGCATCTTACTACGCTCAACATTTAGATAAAATAAAAGAAGTTTTATCCTGCTTGAGCAGTTCTGATGCTATAGCCATACGAAACGCAAAAAACATTTTGGAAAAACAAAATTTAGAAAATGATTTAAAATATATTGAAGAAAATTACTCTATTATACTACTAGCCCTAAAAGAGTTACAAAAACAAAATTTATCTCTAGCTGATTCACTTTTAGTATTTGATCAAGTAAGGGCTACGCTTAACGAGTGCAATAATGAGAATATAAAAAATAAAATAGAATCAGTTATGGAACGAAATCCAGATTTAGATACAATTAGAGATCATCTCTCATAATCTCCATACAGCGAGAGTATTGAAAAAAGCGTAGCAAATAATCAGAAACTTTATTTCAAATTCGCTCCATTGACATCTACAGATGTTGAACGATCATTTTCCACTTACAAATGGATCTTAGATGTTAAAAGAAATAGCTTAAAATTAGAAAATATTGAAAAAATTATAGTTATTTATTTTAATTGTATAGAGACAGAAAATCAAAATGTAGAACTTGTAACCGATGAGGATTAAAAATAATTATTTTTAATAAAACTGTAATAATGATTATTTGTATTAACAATAAACAATTTTGTTTGCTTACATATGGTTTTTTATTTTATTACTCTATTTACCAAATTTTTGGAAACTCCGGTACATTCCGGAAGAAATGCATGTCCATGTTATGATATCATGACGCAAGTATCTAAAATCAATATACCTACTCCGACCACTGTTTATTATAGATAAATATATTAAATCTCCTGAGTTCAGGAAGGTTCCCTACACCACCCTCCTCCAGAGACCGTCAAGGGCGATACAAATCAGCAAATTTCACCCGCCGACCGGATCGTGTGACATAGTCTTTAAGAAATCCTGGTGGGGGTTCTTCTTCAACCTGGCTGTTCTGGTAAGAAAGTAAAAATGCCGGTTTAATTCGGTCAATGGATGGATACCGTGACCTTTTTGCCTTTAAAAATAATTTTCGGAATACTTTGTGTCCTCTCGAGACGACTTTGTGTGGACCAGAGTAAGCGGGTTGGAGTGAGCCACGTAATGCGTCTTCACGCAGAAAAACGTGATCACAAGTGGCGAGATCCCTGAAAAAAAATGTTTTCGGCTTACTATGGTGTGACGTAGGTTTTTTGGCGAACTCCCTAATACGCACGGTAAATTCTCAGGTGACTGTGGTACCGTTGTAGATGCGTCGAAAAATTCGCCTGGTAACCTTAACGGCTCACCATACACGAGCTCTGCACAAGAGGCTTGTAGGTCTTCTTTGATCGAAGTCCTTATGCCCAGTAACACCCATGGCAAGGATTCGGCCATGGCAGACAATCGCGGCTTTGAGCTGCCGATGAAATCGCTCCACCAGGTCGTTACATGCCGGATGGTAGGCTGTTGTCTGCTTATGTTGGAAGCCGGCTATTTGGGACAGACATTGAAAGAGGGCCGATTCGAACTGCCGGCCACGGTCAGTTGGTAATGTCTGTCGGGCAACCGAAGCGAGATATCCAGCCTGACAACAAGGCCTTGGCAACCGTCTCAGATGTAATGTCTTCGATCGGTATTACTTCCGGCCACCGAGTAAATCGATCTACCGCCGTTAAGCAATACCGATAACCACAGAGGGCCTAGTCAACTGGCAAACGCTCGACCGGTGACAGCGTCAAAATCGCTCATCAAATTCGCTAGGCTACATCGATATCGATAAGCTAAGGGATATAGAACATACAGGCTTGTCTTAGTATTTTTTTGTTTGATGATAATGTAACGCTTATGTAAGATTAATAAATAGGTAGTAACCACACCGATCCTTTTGAGTTTTAATGAATTGAATGTCACTTTACTAAGAAATTCGGGTAGACTCCTTGAGACAATTTGAAAAATGAATCAATCGCTTTTTTCGCCGGAAGTTCGCCAGGCAAGCACGTTTGTAAATAAGTACTTATAATGATGACGAGTGACTTACCTACCATAATATGATATTGATATGAGACCAAACCCATTTTTCAGCTTATAATATAAATAAATTAAGACTGAAGACCACAAGCAAAGGCTTGCTGCCAAGAATTTCTCAAATATTAACAACTTGACGTCCGTCTGTAATGAAATAAGTGATATGATAACACTAAATGTTACAAACCGCGCGAACATTTAAACAGTTTGATCTTAGATGCGAGTACCCACTAGGTAGTGATTAAAACGTTTGCATCTTGTATGAGTACATCGCCTAAAGTAACTCTATGGCGTAGCGGCTAAGGCTTTCGGGTTTAGTTGTCTAACTACAACACCTATCACATTACCTTTCTAGTTGATTATTGTCCTAAATAAAATAAAATAAAAAACATTCCAAGTACATGGTTTTGCTAGTTAAATTAAAACTAATTTTAAAATATGCAAACTAGCGAAGCAATGTACTTACTGTTACTTGAAAGGTAATGCTAGAGGTTCAACTAATGCAAAAAGTCCCCGCCCGCGCCGCACCGGTTTGTGATCTTGCCAGTTAGTTACGCAACTTTCACATTACCGAGCTAAAGGATGGGTAACCAAATAAAAAGCGTCTCGAGCTCCTCCGTGCTTCGGAAGGCACGTAAATCACACTGCGGTTGTATTGGCTCAGGGCTTAAGCCTGTTATAGCCCAGTCTGCCTTAGTGCTGTCGTTCATGTGGGAACGTTCATAGGATGACGATGAAGACAACATCGCCTTAATATAGGATTGTTTCATTGTTACTTATTTATAGCGGTAGGTACCGAAAATAATTGAAATTAAAAGTCAAATCATTTATTAAATATACGCCTTCACAGACACAATGACATGATCGTGGTCTCTACGCGACAAGTTAAAATATTTATTTATTTTACATTATTTATTTCACTGCCATTCATTATGAGTTGGTTGATAATGTTTCGAAATAAAACATAGGATTATTTATATGTTTACCAAAAATAATTTTAAAACAATTAATTTTATATAATTTTACCCTAGTATGTTGATAATGAATCAAGTACAACTTTAAGCCATGTTTAATGCAGTTTCATTGTTGGATACGACATGTGGTACACATCCCTTCTTTATTGTGAGCCTGATGCAGCATTAAATATTGGTGTTATTATGATTAACCATGCTTTTTGAAGGTATCCAGAATCTCCTAAGAAATTGGAACAATATACTTACTTATAGAAAATTGTCATACATAAAAAGTTAGTAGGTAGTAAAAATAATTTAAAAACAATTAATTTTATTTATTTATTTTATATTCACAGGTGAATCGACAGTTCTATAAAAAGTATAACACTGAAAATGTGAAACCGCAAACCATTTACAGATTCACACAAATAAAAATGTGATAGTAACATTACAAACTCAAGCAACAATTACAATCGATTACTTCACAATCGCCAAATTGATAATAACTAAACTATTACAGAGTATGCTAGATATGGAACTTAATTTGTATTATATGTATAACAAGCCACCTTATGTAAAGCCACCTATTTAAAGAAAAAACAATATTATAACAAACACAATAGAACCCACCAGATTTAATAATCGGATAATAATAATGCAAGTTTATACATATAATTACCTTTGTATGTTGATAATGAATCAAGTACAACTTCAATAGCTTAATGTTATGCCTAGTAGAAATTGATATAAGTAGGTACTTAAACATTTTCTATAGGTACCTACTGCAAGTAAAATTAAATATCAAGTAAAAAATAACATTAATGTTGTATTTCTTAATATATTCTTATTTTCTTACCTAACTCTCTCAAAGTCAAAGTTTATTAAATATGAGGCTTCACTTTCTCTTATTGACATTAAAACTATATGTGTATAAAAATAAATGCCAATGGTGTGTATAAGAAGGTACTGTTTTTTAGTACCTACCTAAGTAAATCTTTTTAATAAAGTACAATAAACTTAGAACTAAATTAACTTTGTACTTAATTTTTCCCCATCATATAAACCAAATCACTATTTTATGGGTTAAATATATTTATGGCACACTGTTCCTTTTCTTAAAATAAAAATGTTGTCAACGAAGGTACTGTTTTTTTGTACATACTTAAGTAAATCTTTTTAAATAAAGCACAATAAACTTAGAACTAAATTAACTTTATACTTAATTATTCCTCATCAAATAAACCAAATTACTATTTTATGGATAAATATATTTATGGCACAGACTGCTCCTTTTTGTAGAATAAAAACGTTGTCAACATTAGAGCTCCACAAAAAAAAATCATATAAATAACTAAATTCAACGATGCCAAAGCCATGTTCAATGCAGTTTCATTGTTGGATATGACATGTGGTACACACCCCTCCTTTCTTGTGAGTCTGATGCAGCATTAAATATTGTTGTTATTATCATTAACCATGCTTTTTGAAGGTATCCAGAATCTCCTAAGAAATTAGAACAATATACTTACTTATAGAAAATTGTCATAGATAAAAAGTTAGTAGGTAAGTACCTATGTATTATATAAATTGCTTGATATTGTTTTTTACCAAATAACCATGTTTGTTCACCATTCTGAGGAAGTCCATCCTCCAAATTATGAGGTAACATTTAAGATTTTTGAATCGTCGTCTCAAATCTGCAAAACCACATAAAATAGTTTTATCTTTATGTCAATACTCTTTATTCTAGCAATTTTAACAAAACTGACATTTCCTGGTAAATCCCAATATAATAATAGGCATAATACTTACCTTTATTATGTAAGTAATAATTTATTTATTAAAACTTACCGTTTGAACGTAAGGACTGATATCTTTTCCTATTAAGAAAGATGCTTGTCTGTATAAGATTTATAGGGTATAGTCAATAGGTACACCTTACTACACTTAGAGCCTTGGTTTAATACTCTAAGCTACCTGGCAAATTAAATCTTCATTGGAACCTGTAAAACAAATAGGCAATCTAAGTTATAAATTGATAAATGGACATTATGGTTATGTTACATTTAATATTTATACAAAAAGTCCCTTACTGTTGTCTTATTCTTGACCTTTCTTGTCATGATTAAAGGTACTTAGGTGTAGGTTATTTGGCCCAAATGTTTGTATGGTTTGAGAGCCCCTACAAATTGTTATGCAGCGACTTGCTCTTCGTTGCGGAAAATGTTGCATGACACATATTTATTTGGTCACTCACATCGCAACAACTATATCAGCACGCAATTCCCGGCAGACCTTAGTTAGATATTTGAAAGTTCGTAAACGAGAACTCCGAGAACTATTCACAAGTACAACAAACTCGATTTCGTTAATTTGCTCCAAGTAACGTAGGGAAACATTTCTTCCTTAGCGCCTGAGCACTTGATTATCGCAGTCCACAATAGCCCTAAAAAGAGCATTTTAAACAAAACTTTCAACACAACACAACTATTCCTTCATCAGCTGATCAAACAATCGCCATTTTGTGTGAATTTTTATCTTCAATGTTTGAGTGATCGCTAGAGTAGCGATTCTTGGCTTGTCAAACTGTCAATTAGGTCTATTTTAGCGTAAATTTTACGTCGTAGGTAACTTTTGCTTATGTCAATCCCATACATTCGGTTTATCGTAGCGAAGATTTCGTAGCGTTTAATTTGTTTGCCAATTGACTAGGCCCTCAGGAAAGAGAAAGTGGTCCCACAAGGTCTATGTGGGCCTGTTTAAAGCGTGCCCGTGGTAAATTGTACGTGCCTAGTGGAGCGGTGACATGACGACTCACCTTAGCACGCTGGCAAGATAGGCAAGCGCGCGCCCAGTCCCTGCAATCCTTACGTATGCCGGGCTAAACAAATCCGGCGATTAACTTAGCCGATGCGTTGGCGCCAGGGTGGCTAAGGGAATGCAGGCTATCAAAGATCTGTTTTCGAAAAAAATTCGGGACGAATGGCCTGAATGTCGTCGTACTGACGTCGCAGTACAGGGGTACACGACTTCCAGGTAAGTGGAGCTGTTCAAGGCGCAGAGATGAACATTCATCCAGGAGTTTGCGAAGTTCAGGGTCAGTGGCTTGACTTTCGGCTAATTTTTTTTTTCTCGTTTGTCTATTCTGTTTCATGGCAATCTGTTAATTCAAACAATGAGCCATTTGTTTGTTTTTGTTTGATGTCTCTTTTGGATACGAATAAACACACGTGGGTGAATCTGTTCTTCAGAAAGGGCATACTGTGTCTTTTTAGTCGGGAAAAACGTAAGCTCCCTGTCCCCTCGAGTTTTGACGCCAATTGGTTGGTATGTTCATGTAGTCGGCTTTGATACTTCTCGCTGTATTTGGTAATTTTCTCCTTGACGGTGCGGATATTCAGGTCCATGTGTATAAGCTTGTTGCTTATGAAGTATGAGATGTCAAGCATAGTACGTAATGTTTTGTTCTGAAATCGTTGGAGAATCTCGATGTTGCTATTGCTATCTGTTCCTCAGAGTTGGATACCATATGTCCAGATTGGTTACAAAATGGCTTTGTAGATCGTCATTTTACTGTTCTGACTTAGCTGCGATCTCCGTCCCGTCAGCCAGTACATGTTTCTGAGTTTCAGATCAAGCTGCTTTCTTTTAGTCCATATATGTTTTCGCCAAGTGAGACGTCGGTCAAGGTGGATCCCCAGATATTTGGCGTCTTCAGCTTGCGGTATGGGTATGTTATGGAGAACAACAGGTGGACAGTTCCTTTTGTTTAAGGTAAACGTGACATTAGTTGATTTGCTTTCATTAGCCTTAATGCGCCATGTGTCCAGCCACATTTCAACTTTATGCAGGAGTGTCTGCAAATTAGCAGAGGCAGTGTTGGGGTTATCATGTACTGACAATAGTGCTGTGTCGTCTGCATAAGTAGCCGTGGTAGTGTCATCATGCGTTGGCAAGTCGGCTGTGAAGATCAGATAGAGAATTGGGCCCAAAATACTCCCTTGCGGAACCCCAGACTCTATTTTGCATAGTTGTGAGGTTTCAGTCCTATATTTAACCTCAAAACAGCGCCCGTTCAGGTAAGATCCAATCAATGGGAAAAATGAATGTGGAAGGGTCTCTTTAACTTTGAACAGTAGTCCATCGTGCCACACCTTATCAAATGCCTGTCCAATATCGAGAAAGACAGCGGAGCAATATTGTTTGTTTTCCAGTGTTCGAGCAATGGTGTCAGCAAGGCGATGCACTTGTTCTACAGTGCCGTGATGTTCTCGAAATCCAAACTTATGGGATGGGATTATTTTAGTCAAGTGTTGACGCATTCTGACCAGGATGATTTTTTCCATTAGTTTTCCAATTAGTGGAAGTAGGCTGATTGGTCTGTAAGAGCTTGCTTCACTAGGCGGTTTTCCTGGTTTGGGCACCATCACTACTTGAGCTATCTTCCACTGTCCAGGAAAGAAGTTAAGCCTCAAACAGGCATTGAAAGTCATTGTCAGAAGCAGAATACCCTTCGTCGGAAGTTGTTTCAGTAGAGTAGAGTCAATTTGATCGTATCCTGGCGATTTACCATCTTTCAAGGAGTCTATTTGTCTTTTTACTTCTTTTGGAGTAACGCACTTTAAAGGTAAGCACATCTGTAACGGTGAATTCAAGTACGAATTAACCTCTTTGTCATGGTCCAGGTTAGTACTTCGTTGCGGTTGGAAGACTGACTGGTAATGCTCGGCGTTCCTGGTTGCCTTTTCCCGATCTGATCGAGCCCAGGAACCACAACTAAATTTGATTGGTGGCACGTGTACCACTGGCCTTTTAAGCTTTTTAGTTGCTTTCCACAGAGAATAATTGGTTTTTTCAGATGGAGTAAGGCTGGCCAGATAAGTTTGGAGATTCTTGTCATTGTCTTCTTTGATGAGTCTCTTAAGATCATGTGAAGCCCTGTTGAAAGCCGTTTTATCACTGGGATATCGAGAATTTTGCCATATCTTTCTCAATCTTCGGCGTTCATTTACTTTGTCCTTAATGTGTCTAGGGTAGTAATGAAATTGAGGCAACCGAGTTCTTTGTTTAGGGGTTGACTTATATGCAGAATTGTGGATTAACTTGTTTAGACCTTCAATGGCAGATTCCACATCATTGGGATTTTTAATGGTAATTTTAGATTAAAGCAATGTCTATTCTTTCCGTTTTAAGAAATACTTCCAATTCTTGTCGTCGTTCTGTTAACCCATTGGCGTTCCAGATTGCTATGCGGAGGTTTAAGGTGCCGCCCGTGGCAATAAGTGTGTGATAAGTTGGATCATACGGTCCATCATGTTGTCGATCATGCTACTCATGATATGCTGTAATTTCTTAAACATTCCATCTAGTAAGTCAAGTAAGTTACTTTGGTCTAAGCGATCTGAGGCGATTTATAAAGGTGGTTTGGTTTTTGTTATATCAGCATATGACATATTTGTTGTTTGACTTCTTCTGTTATGCGGGAGATCATATGTTTTAGTTGGAGCTTATTCTACCGGTGTTCGGGTATTTTCTGTTGGCTTTTGGGTATTTTTATCTTTTAGGTTTGCCTTTGGTTTTAGGATGACTTCTCTATATTGTTTGTATATTTTACAGCCTTTGTAGCTTGCTGGGTGTTTTTCTTGGCAATTTGCACAAGTAGCCTCAATGTCTGGTTTTTTGGTACAAGATGCGGTTGAGTGCTCTTTACCACATTTTACGCATCTAAAGGGTCTGAAACAATGGTTTTTTGTATGGCCGTATCTTTGGCATCTCTTGCACTGCAGTATTTCTTGCTTTTTGTAGGGCGCTTCAAAGGAGACTTTCATATTGTTTATGTTGGTAACTTTAAATATGTCCTTGTTGTTGTAGTTGGGCTCTATGTCAACAAAGAATATGGGTAGAGACTCTTTGGTTGTTTTGTGCAATATGTTTACGATTTGTCTGACTTCATGTCCTAACGTTCTTAGTTCTTGTTTGATGTTCTCAATGTCTTCAGTAGCATGTAATCCTCTAAGCACAACCCTGTAAGATCTCTCACACTTCAGTTTGTATGTGTAGTGGCTTATGTTATTTGTTACAAAGTGGTCTCTTATCTTCTTGTATGTTTCAACATCTGAGGGGATTAACTTCACCCAGTGGCGTGCCTAGGGCTTCAGATTGGGGCAAGCCACGAAACCTGAAGTTCCTAATCTTGCTACCTAGGTACAATGTTGGTGCCCATTTGTGACACTAGCCACATTTTTTACTTAAATCATCATAGGCCGTGGCATTCCAAACGTTCTTATCGTTGGTAAAAAAACAGGCTAATACCTTCTATTACATCTTGAATGTGATTTTTGAGAATTTTATTTTGGCCAATTTAGGAGTTCTTTATCTCAGAAACAAAAATACATTAACAGTATTTACTTATTGAATAGTGTAGAATAGCTATTGGCATAGTTACGTAGCGGCCTCGCTTTTTGTAAATTTCGCTTAACTTTTATTTAAACTCAAAATTGCAGAGAAAGATTTTCATAAATTGCGCGAGGGCACTTTTTTGAGCTCCTGTATTGAACTAAACAAATGAAATAAAAAAATGAAACAAAACCAAAAAAACTTCGAAAATCGCGTTAAGTTAACTGTAAATTTCTCTTATCTACGATAATATTATTGAGTAAAATTTATACCAGAATAATTGATACTTCATGAGGAATAAAAATGTTATAATGAATTTATTATCCTATTTCGATGAAAACTATAAATACAACTAAGTACAAAATTACAACAAAATGCGCATCGCCTGCCGTCCGAACTTAGCTTATTCTCGCAGAGTGGAGATTCGTAATCGTAATATTACGCATGCATTTATTATCCTATTTCGATAAAAACGATAAATACAACTGGAAAATTACTACAAAATGCGAAAATGGGCATTTTGCAATGGAATCACAGTCGATAATATGTAGTAGGCCTCTACACTTAATTTATTAATTATTACTTAATTATTAGAATGGAAGCAACCAACAATCCAAAGAGTTTTTTACATAGACCTATTATAATTAATACCCTCGATGACTTTTAATAGTTTTCGAAATACATAAATCATGTGTGATGTTCAAAGAATTTATTTACCTCTGCCTTTCGTATGCCAATCATCACCACGTTTAAGTACACATTTGTTTGCAACACATCACATGCTCAACACATCTTAGTTCGTCACAGAGACCAATAAAGCGACGAACTGAACTCGGAACACATTTTTTATCACAAATTACGAAAACACTTGTTACTTAAAAACAATCCCTCAAATAAAGTGAAGTGTGACAATAATAAAAAATGGCTGGCTGCTGCCTGTGGCTGCTGCACAGCACAATCGCGTATTAACGCTCGCCTCTGATTGGTTCGCCCGAGCTCGAGCTGTCGTCGGTCGCCTCTGATTGGTTCGCCCGCGTTTAAGTTGCACGTGATTCGGTAGAAATAAAGCCTGATTTGGAGAAGGCCTTACTAGCGAACTTCATAACGCAAGCTGGCTTTGACGAATAGTATGAATTTCTCATAGAATCTATACATACTTACGCAGTATTATGTTTATAGAGTAGCAATTTTGTTAAAGTTAGAAGAGAGCGGATATACTTTAAATCCCAAGCCCGGTTGCAAGCCAACTTGTGCGAGAGAGATGTAAAGCGTCGCACGATTTATACGCAGCTTTATGGGATTTGTCTGGTGATTCTTAATATGAGAAACTTATAAAATTGATAATTTGAATGCTGATGAAAGAAAATTAACAATGGTAATAAATATTAAGTGATTTTAATAATTGCGTTTTACCAGTAGTGATATTGAGTTTTTGTTAGGGCAAGCCGGGCTTTTCGGCTTGTATGAAGGTACCGCCACTGACTTCACCATATGACCTGATCTCGTTGTAGTTAGTGTGTAGTTTTTGTTGTCTGTAATATTAGCTAGGACTTGTTTCAGTGGTTTTATATCGGTTCCTCCTGTTATAGTGATGGGTTCAGGTTTTGGTGGTTTAGGAGCAGGGATATCTTTTGCCTGGACATCATATGTATCCAGCATTTCATATCGATTATGTGTAGGAATCGGGTAAGTTGTTTTTGTTAATTTTCTGCTCTTGTTGTCATTTACAGGACTGTTTCGCCCTCTTTTCCTTTTCGATGATGGCACCTTATCTTGTTGCCATGTTTCTAGGTTAGAAGGTAGTTGTATTTCTAAGTGGGGTACAATTTGATTTCTGGTGGAAGTTTGGTCTTTTTGCTACTCATTTTTATCAGAATCTTCCTGGTCACTAATGGTTATGATTACCTCTGTACTTTCTATGGTGCTCTCAGCGTCGGAATTTAAGTGGGCAATGGCTCTTAATGATGCACTTCTCTGCCTGGTCACAAACAGGCCAGGGTGGAACGCTTGCTGGACAAGCTTTTTATTGTTTTCTTTTAGACCAGTAGCATTTACTGATAAAGAGGCCTGGGTACCCGCCTTTTTACAGTCTTCGGTAACCAATTTCTCACTCACAGGCCCGGATACCTGTGAGCGCCGGGTGCTAGCCGGGGTGCATGGCAAAGTATTCTCATTAGTGTCACTCATCATTTAATACGGTAATGGGATAATAGTGTAGTACTTTCCCAAGGTACAACACGTCAGCTTTTCGGGATAACGCCCTAGCCTTTGATGATCCAACATCTTCCTACAAGGCAGCAGGTGCACTTTAATTTCGGAGTTAGCATCTCCTAGATCAATTGCGGTCCACAGCTAACGAAGTTGATCTCCCCGGGTCTGAGCTTTGATTAAAGTGGCGGCTCGTACTCGCCGCTGTCATCCTTTGTCATTGGCTTTAGTGCTATTTTGTAGAGAAAGCTCAGCCATGAGCAGTCCCAGCACCCCACAAAAAGGATCGCCCAATTGTCCGCGACTGCCAAAGCAGCTAGCTTCCATATCTGAAAGCCGTTTCACTATCCGCAACCTGCGACGCGGTGGGTGGCACAGGGCAGTGCCCCTGGGGAGTTTCACCCAGAACCCACCGGCTCTCGGCTAATGTCTCGAGGTTTACGGGTGCTCCCAGTTCTTCGATGCGCGACAAAGTATCGGTGACAACATTATCTTTGCCAGATATTGTCGAATATCAGTCGTGAACTGGGAGATAAAATCGAGATGTATACTAATCACGTCGCACTATATAACGCACCTTTTAAGTAGAACTAGAAAGAGAGAAAGAGTTAAAGAGAGAGATAACGTATTATTTCAACTTCACGGCGTAGTGGTGACGATGGGGCGTAGTATCTACCGCTAGGCTTCGACTCTGACCCTAGGTCGGGTGGTTGTAGCGCCCTGCATCTGCCCGCACCACCACCCTCCCCTATTGCATCCTTGGCACGGATCGGCATGATCATTTCATATTTCTACCTCTTTAATAAGACCCACGAGGGTTTTTAGTAGAACTAGAAAGAGATAGAAAATAGGTGTTACGGACAGAAGTCTCGACTTTATAATATTATATAGTTAGATATAATACGGCTAAATTTAGGTATGTGTATTTGCATAAGAAGTCTCATATGTGTAAAGGTTTTTTGATAATAAATAATTAATTATTTGCGTTTCATTTAAACAAAAGGTAAAAGTTATTAAACAGGTAATGGTTTTGACAAAGGTGAGGGCCAAGTATACGTGCCCAGGGGCCTTACGCCTCTCTAAGGTAATTAAAGTTAGGAAAGTAAGAGATTAGCTTTCGTAATTATAGGTTTCTTTTGTTAGGAATATCAATGTAATTAAAAAAATAAATAAGTAGGGTATCCAGATTACGAGTGATACCGTAGGGTAGGTAATAAATTTAAGATAAAAAGAGAGGTCCGAACGAAAGGGACAGCTGCACAAATTACGACGGTTCATGTGGGTAGTTAGTTATGGTAAAATGTAAAACTGCCCACATGAGCCGGCAGCTGTCCCACAAGGCTGCTAGTTGCCAACCCATAATGTGTTAAGTCACGGCCGGTCAGAGCAGAATTTGTAAGCTCTCCGGACCACACACCTAGAAGAATAAAGAAGCACTAATCAAGAACCGAGTTTTTATTGAAGAACCTACAGTCCACATCGAAGCACAACGGCTAAACTGTTCGGCGACTACACCCGTCGGGAACAATGAGAGACAGCAAGATAGCAAGATAGACAAGATATTATTGAAATGAAACACTTTTTACGGATCAAAACTCGCGTTTAATTTACTACATAATTTTTTTATTATTTTCCTGACATCTCGTACCCTTTATAGGGTCCGTGGTCAAAGGGAGACTGAGTTGTTGGTCGTCTCACAGTTAGAAGGTATTTGCTTACCGTCAATCATTTTTATATTTAACCGAGTGCGTTCAGGTTTACACAATATTTTTAGGTCTTGCAATGTGTTGCTGTTGCGGCCTATTAGATAACAGATATGTTTGTATGGAAACATTCATTGTTTTCTAATGTTTGTAAGTCTAAAATATTAAAACACACGTGTACAGTTTTCGATTGCGAACAAAATATAAGCTTTTGTGCTCTGATACAAAAAAATCCTGTATGACGCAACTTTTCAGTAGAACTAGAAAGAGAGGGAATGGGGGAAAGAGAGAGATGTGTCACATTGTCTGTAATAATTGTTTGTTTAGTACTCAATAAAAACATTGTTATTCTTAGGTTTTAAGTTATTTAGTTTTAGTTTTTAATCCAGTATTATTGTGGTTTTGTTTTTGTGTAAATAAAATTATATCAATTATCTCAATCCAGATAACGTATTGTTTCACAGCGTAGTGGTGACGATGGGCCGCAGCGTGTACCGCTGGGCTTCGACCCTGGGCCCCCGCGCGGGCGGCTACAGCGCGCTGCACCTGCCCGCGCCGCCGCCGTCGCCCGTCGCGGCCTTGGCGCGGCTCGGCATGATCATGGCGTACTTCTACCTCTGCGATAGAACCAACTTCTTCATGAAGGAGAACAAGTATTACTCGGAGTGGAGCTTCTGGCTGCCCGTCGGCTATGTGTTCGCGTTGGGGCTGTTCTTCACCGACGACTCCAGGTCTAGCAAGTGAGTGTTGTGTTGTGATTGAACTTGAATGAAATATTTTTTTGTAAATGTCGTTGCTTCTGTGCGCTGTGGTTTCTTGCGCTCTTTCTTTGCCACAGTTAAAAAATGATGCCCTGAATGGGTGGTAGGTTAAAAAAGATTTGGACGATTCAAAGTACCTTTTAATTGAGTTTATTGAATAAATATATTTTGACTTTGAACAATTTTATTGGTTCTTAGCTTCGTTTACATATAAAAACTAGAAAATAGTATATACCTAGCGAGAAAATAGATTAAAATGCTACTCCAAAAATTACATACATACATATTATAGTCACTACTATTATCCCCGAAGTATTAGTCAGAGACTAGGCAATGAGGACCGCAAAAGCAGTCCTCTGCCATAGTCCATTTTTCACCAAAGAGCGACTGCACACATGTGCTCAGCGTGACAGGTGGTGAGCCTGTCGTCGCTCTATGCTGTTGGATGTATAAGCTGTTTTTGATACGTTAGTCGCCGTTTAAGACACCCAAGGGAAGAGATGGGGCGGTAGTATTCTATGCCGCTTCCAGCACAGCTAACGGATCGCGATCACGGATCAAACTGACAATAAATGTTGCGTATTAACTCTACATTTACGTTTAACCGTGTCGCGTAGATGAAAGAATACTACCACCCCCTCTTCCCTTGGGTGTCGTAAAAGGCGACTAACGGACTAAACACTGCACATACATCCAACATCATAAAGCGGCGATGGGCTCATTTGCAGTCGCTATTTAGTGAAAAGTGGACTATGGTAGAGGACTACTTTTGCTGTCCTCATTACCTAGTCTCTGACTAACCCTTCGGGGATAAAAGTCGTGATTATTATGTATGTATGTATTTAGGTTTAAATTGTGCTTTCAGAGTGCTCCACCGCGACCAGACCGACGAATGGAAGGGGTGGATGCAACTGGTGATCTTGGTATACCAAGTGACCGGCGCCAGCAAGGTGTTGCCTATCTACATGCTGGTGAGGGCGCTGGTCTCCGCGTACCTGTTCCTCAGCGGCTACGGCCACTTCCACTACACCTGGAAGAGCGGGGACACCAGTCTAGTGCGATACTTCAGGGTCATGTTCAGGCTGAACTGCCTGACTGTAGTCCTGTGCCTTACGATGAACAGGCCGTACCAGTTTTATAGCTTTATACCGCTCGTCTCTTTCTGGTATACTTTGGTAAGTGTTTTATTTTTTTTTAATTTGATAATGCTTGATGTAGGTACTTAAATAAATATTATTTTTTATTTAAGCTTATTGAAAATAATGAAATAACTGCAAAATGTTGTTAAGTTCTAAGTTCCAATGATGTAAAAAATGTATTCAGCCAGTATGTTAGACATAATTAGTTTAGTAAATAATGATCTTAGTACAAAACTATGTCTAAACATACAGACATCATCCAAGCCCTTTGCCAGACTTATGTCTAAGAAGAAAAACGTCCAAAAATACGAATGTGCAAAGGCATGTGATAAAATTATTCAACCATACAAATGTCCAATGGTAATATTGCCCAATAAACACTTTAAATTATGCTTTGTAATGCTTTTATTAGTTTTATTAATGTTTTTGGTTTGATTTAGTTTTTCTATTAGATTCTTCTATTTGATTAGATAGTCCGATAGTCTGTGCATACATTTTATTTTATCTTAAAACAGGAAATTGATGATAAATAATCCATTATCTGTAATTTTATCCCACAACAGGAAAATATTAATTAATTATCTATTTTATACTTTTTATATTGTGGCATATTTAAAATTATCGAAACTGAAAATGACACTTCAAAAAAAAAGCAAAAGTAAGACAAGACTTTTATTTATTATTATTATTATTTAGCCCGGCTTGTCCCACTGCTGGGCAAAGGCCTCCCCACCCTCCTTTCACTGCGTTTGCGGCTGTAACTTGCCAGTCCTTCCGATAGCAATCCAGCTCGCCCCGCCATCTCCAGTAGGCCTAGCATGCGCAACTATGTCTATTTATGACATAATAGTAGTTTTGGGTCGGGTCAAAATTTCTTGAGGGAACGATCGATTCGAGTGGTCGTCGATGGCCAATCTTCCGATTGAATGGCAATAGATGCCGGGGTACCTCAAGGGTGCGTTCTGTCTGCGACGCTTTTCCTGCTGCACATAAATGATCTGATGAAACCCGGTATTATTGGGTATGCAGATGACAGCACAGTTGTGGACAGATATTTTTCCAATGCACGAGCTACCAAGGACGAAACTCACGCCCTGAGAGTTGATTTGGTCGAGCGTATTGACTTGGCCGTCCAAGCTGTCTCCGAATGGGGCGAGGCCAATTTGGTCAAGTTTAACGCCACCAAAACGCAAGCGTGTTTATTTAGCGCCAAGCGGAGTTCATTTAACCTGACTCCGTCTTTCCGGAATGTACCTGTGGATATTAGCGACCATTTGAATCTTCTTGGCTTAGATTTGTCACCGGACCTCAATTTCGGCCGCTCTATAGAAAATAAAGCCTAAACCGCCGTAAAAAAATTGGGTATTCTCTCAAAGGTGAGACGGTACTTTACCCCGGGACAACTTCTTACTCTTTACCAAGCTCAGTCCGATCGTGCATGGAGTACAAAGATGAGAGCATCTTTGGAATGGATCTGCAAAGCACTAGCTGGCTGCCCTGGATTCTATAGAGCGCCGAGCAAGGATGCTGATCGGTGACGATAAGCTGGTCGATAACAGACTTTTAAGTCTGGAACACCGGCGCAAAGTGGCCTGTTTATCGGTCTTCACAGGTTACATTTTGGAGAGTGTGTGCAGGAGTTACATAACCTCATACCTCCTTCCCCGTTCCATCATCGGACTACTAGACGGAGAGAGGGCTTTCATCCCTATGTTGTAGATATTCCACCCGCCCGGACGAACCGATTTGCTTCTAGTTTCCTTATTAGGACAGCTAGGATGTGGTATGACCTCCCTGCGTCTGTTTTCCCTGAACGCTATAACTTGGGTGTCTTTAAGGCCAGAGTAAACAGGCATTGTTGACTGCGCGTGCTCCATCTTCGTCCTCATTATCACTTTCCTACAGGTGAAATCGAGGACAAACGCGCAATCAGTCTCCAATAAAAAAAAAACAATATCGTGTAGACATAACACGAGAAAACGGGCTCGAGAAAATTATCTCGTGTTGCGCATGCTAGGCCTACAGGGCTGCTGCGACGTCGTCTAACGTTGCGTGCGCTCTACTCAGTATTCAGTTTAGTTCCAAGTCTTTTAATAAGAGAAGTTTTATTTTGTCAAACCGTGTCGCGTCGCGGTAAAAGAATACTACCAACCCCTCTCTTCCCTTGGGTGTCGTAAAAGGTGACTAACGGTCTAAATACTGCACATACATCCAACTGCATAGAGCGGCGATAAGCTCACCACCTGTCACGCTAAGCACATGTGCAGTCGCTATTTGATGAATAGTGGACTATGGCAGAAGACTGCTTTTACTGTCCTCATTGCCTAGTCTCTGACTAACCCTTCGGGGGTAAATAGTCATAATTATATGTATGTATGTTTGTTTATATGTATGTTTGTTTTATAGAAGCAGCGAAGATGCGAAGCTAGTGAAGCACAAATGTGCTGCACTAACCGCCCTCACCTTGCCGACCTGCAAGTTACCTCTTCACTCCTCGTTTTAAAATTGAAGGAGATAATGTAACTATTGTTTTCTCCGTTCCAGATGTTCGTAATATTCGCGTTGCCCCCGCACGTGTCCCCCGCAGCCTCCCACACGGTGGAGTCCAAGCCGTACCAGTATCTATACATCGCGTTGAAGGTGAGAAAAAGACTAAAAATATTTTATATAAAATTTTGCCTGGTGATCGGCGACTAACTTGATACCTATTTCTGCATTTGTTTGCATTACTGCGTTCGGGTTTGAGGGATACTAAATTGAGTGAAATTACAGGGCGTAGCAAGTTTCTACGCCCTGTAATTTCACTGGATTTAGTAGCAACCATGAGAACTGAAGATTCAGGGTCCGCGATTCGTTGACCACTTTTCATCAGGATGTCTGTATATTCGTTTGTTGGCTCCTGGTAATAGTCACGAATCTAGCATAGAGCGGCGATGGGCTCACCACCTGTCACGCTGAGCACATGTGCAGTCGCTGTTTGGTGAAAAGTGGACTATGGCAGCGGACTGCTTTCGCTGTCCTCATTGCCTAGTCTCTTATTAACCCTTAGGGAATAATAATCGGGAATGTATATATGTATGTTGTTCGTTCCCCCGCAGGTGGTGGGGCTGTGCGCCATCGTGACGGTGCTGTACATGAGCGAGGTGTTCTTCCAGAAGATATTCGTGACGCGCCCCTGGAAGGCGCTCTTCGTCAACTCCGACGACGACATACACCAGTGGTGGCTGCGGTGGAAGCAGGATAGGTGAGCATCATGTGTTATAGGTGGAAGCGAGATAGATGAGCATCATGTGTAATAGGTATCTAGCCGTGTCGCCCCTTCTAGAGAGTACGCCTTGAACAAGTGGAAGAATACCATACGATACATCAATAGATATAAAAGTAAACTACAGCTTGTATCTGTCCCACTGCTGGGCAAAGGCCTCCAACATTGGAATCAAGTCATCGCTACAATAGATGGGTATTGGCTAAACACCGCGCTTGCTAAATGCGGGCTGGTGATCACAAATTTGGAAAAAATCCAAAAACACACTGCCCGACCTGGGAATTGAACCCGAGATCCTCGATTTATCGAGCCGAGCTCTCGACCACTCGACCACCACCGGGGCGTCCCAAGAGGCCTGGAACCGGTACCGAAAATACAGGTATTATAGTACCGGTATTTTCCATTTCGATTCCTGGATACCGATTCTTCCACGAGTACCGGTATAGTACCTCAAAAATACCGGTATCTACCTGCGACGTTGCCAGTCTGTTTGTCACGTGAATACCGGTATCTATCTGCAACGTTGCCAGTCTGTTTGTCACGTGAATACCGGTATCTATCTGCAACGTTGCCAGTCTGTTTGCCACGGGAATACCGGTATCAATCTGCAACGTTGCCAGTCTGTTTGTCACGTGAATATCGGTATCTATCTGCAACGTTGCCAGTCTGTTTGTCACGTGAATACCGGTATCTATCTGCAACGTTGCCAGTCTGTTTGTCACGTGAATGCCGGTATCTATCTGCAACGTTGCCAGTCTGTTTGTCACGTGAATATCGGTATCTATCTGCAACGTTGCCAGTCTCTTTGTCACGTGAATACCGGTATCTATCTGCAACGTTGCCAGTCTGTTTGTCACGTGAATACCGGTATCTATCTGCAACGTTGCCAGTCTGTTTGTCACGTGATATGCAGTGTACTCTACTACTCTGTGCACTGCGGCCTCTACGGCTGCAGCCCTGCGATTCTCTAAGCTAAAGCCTTGATAGCTGCGGCTGCCGCAGCGCTGACAAATGACTCTGTCTCTTTCATATTCATAGAATAGGAAAGAGACAGCAGATCACAGCCATGCGCGCAGCGTCTGTGTCGCTTAGAGAATCGCATAGCTGTGCACAGAGTTACCCAATCAAAGCACCACTTATCTATATCATAATATATCTACTTGGTATCTCTCGCTCGCACTAATGAATTTGGTTAATTGGTACCGGTATTAGTACCGGTATAAGTACCTGTATTGTATCTGTATAATACCGGTACTACAACAATCCTACTTACCGGTGCTCATCGGTTAACCTGTATTATGAATACAGGTATCAAATCGATACCGGTACCATATTTAAGTCAAAGGTACCGGTAATTGAAAATACCGGTATTCCAAGCCCTGGTCCCAAGCCACCACCGTGTGTGGTTGCACCAATTGTTACAGAAAAAAAATTGGTTGCCTGTAAAGTCGGTATACGGGCGAAAGTTTTACGTGACAACGACTTTGAGTGGTAAAATAATTTTAATGTGAATATTCATTCGTATAGTAGGAAGAAGGATGAAATAATAGTAACAATTTAAAACATTTATTTATACAAAGAATTATATTTAAAAAATTCTCTAGTGCTGCGCGCGCGGCAGACCGATCATAGTTGAGTGGGAGAGAGACGCAAGGCATTCGGCGGGCCTCTCTCTCGTTCGGTGACTCATCGTAACGTTACCGAGCGTTACACTTTTTCATAAGTGACTCCCAGCCGCAACCTAATTTAAGACGTTGTCACGTCAAAACACTCCCCTCCGCAGGTACTCGATGACGTTCGGCATAATATTCGCGGTGGCGTACCTGCTGGCGCAGCGCTACCACTTGCTGGACGACAACAACCACAGCAACCTGCTGCCGCGCGGCGCCAGCCTTAGCGCCACGCTGCTCGCCTTCATGGGCCTCGGCAGCTACGTCACGTTCACCTTCTTCTGCACCAACAGTTACGACTGCAACGAGATACACAGCTACGTGGCTTTCCTACCTATAGTCAGCTATATTATATTGAGAAACGTGTCGGGAGCGCTGCGCATGCGCCACTCTACTATGTTCGCGTGGTTCGGAACGATCACTTTGGAGCTGTTCGCTAGCCAATCGCATATTTGGCTGGCGGCGGACACGCACGGCGTTTTGGTGTTAATACCGAGCGCGCCCATTTTGAATTTGATATTGACTTCTTATATATTTGTGTGTGCGGCGCACGAGATACACAAGTTGACGGCGATCGTATTGCCGTATGCAGTACCGGACGATTGGAAGATGGTGTTGAGAAATTTTGCAATATTTCTGGCGATTTTGGTACCGATTGGTATTCACGATGGCATGTTTTGAGATAGACTGAGCTGTTTACCAGTAAATATACCAATGTGAGGGCGCTAGTCAATTTTAGTGATTTGCCGGTGTATCTACCGTGACATGTTGTACTTTAAACCGTTGGGTGTAGGTATCATATTTGTAAATGAAGTGTTACCTTTAATGTGCTGTTGATAACACCAGTAGAACAAAGAATGTGGAAACAGTAAAGGAGATGTCCCATTCCCCATACATTGTCCGCCACATAACAAATGATTAATGTCACTTGATCAAAATTGAATTTCTGTATTAGTTCTTCATACTGTTCTAAGAATCAACAGTAGTTATTGTTGTAAATAGAGAGGTTTTAAAGATAATAAATATTTAATATTAATTCCTTATAACATTTGAAATTGCCGCCAAAGATTTTATTACAATTCATATTTTTAAACATAGCAAACGCAAAGGGATAATCTCATACAGACATAATAAAATGCGATACGTAATTTGTGTTTCGTAAAATTAGCATAAGTTTTTTAATAAATGCTGTCTAGTAGTGACAACTTAATTCTTTACTTGCGAACTTTACCTTTTTTTATAACTTTAAAAGAATAAAATGTATATTGATTAAATATTTTTATTTATTTATAAGGTTAGGCTCAAAAATCCTTGATGCCAGTGCCGTAAATTATTACAAAATGGCAGATGTGGTAGATAGAAATGACGTAAGTCTAACTTTAATTCCTTTTTAAACGTAATTTTCAACATAACTTAAAACAGCTATGTACGAAGTATCTATTTAGATATAATAATATAATAAATACGTTTACTATGAATTAGAATGCAATTTCTTGAAATTATGTTTATCAGGTGGCACCTTAGATTAAAACAAAAAGGGAAAATACGGCATGCTCATACTTGTAGTCAATCAAAAAATAGTCCTACTCAACAACATCAGCGAGTAGCGCGTTGACGTCTCGGTCGCTTTGAGACAGACGAGTACGTACGACCGATTCCGACGCCACTGCGAAGTAGCGTCTTTCTCTTTTTCACACAGCAGAATATCCGCAATAGTGCGATGTAGCCTGTTTGCTCGGCAAATTGCGACTGAAGTGAAATTGTGCCTTTAGTCCTAATTTTGGCGGCCCACTCTTTTTGTTTGAATCCAAGGGTGGCACGCTATTTTTTACTATCAAAACATGCAACGTCTCTAGGGCAGAAATGGGGCATCTCCATTATGTGTAAAATTAACCATAGTCCAGAATTTTCGTGGCACTTTTAGGTAATGAAAAGCATTCTACTTCCGATTGTATCGATATGTTTATTCACTGTTGTGAATAAAATAAGATGAAATCATTTGGGTTTGGATAAAAACACCTTCGTATTTATTTGAAATCCTACTAATATTATAAACGCGAAAGTTTGTAAGTATGGATGGATGTTTGTTACTCTTTCACGTGAAAACTACTGAATGGATTTGGATGAATTTCGGCATACAGATAGTTTATAACCTGGATTAACACATAGTCTACTTTTTATCCCGATATTCCCACGGGAACGGGAACCACGTGGGTGAAACCGCGAGCGGCCGCTAGTTTGAAATAATATCACAAACTAACAAACTACTATGGAGTAATTTTTTTTTTCAAATATATCCAATATGGTTTGTTTTGTTTGGTTTTACCCTTTGTCATTCTGAGGTTTTTCAATATAATACTTACTTGGACGAAATTGAACAACAAGAGTTGTTTATGACGGACTTAGTCCATATATTTATAAAACTAGTAAATAAAGGTCAATAAATTAACTGAGAGTACCTACTAAGTAAGGTAAGTTTTTTTTTATTCTACAACGGGTAAGCGCTTGACCTTCATCTCACCTGATGGTAAGTGACGATAAGGCCGAATGAGGAAGCGTGCCTCACCCGGACACCTTAACCACTGAGGAACTGGCTATCTTATCTTTAACTGTCGGAACTCAAAAATGCTATAAACATCGTTGTTATGGCGACAGACTTAGATAAGATGGTGGTAGCTAGCCAGGCGGACTTAACAGCCCTACCACCAACCAAACCGAGCACTCAAAGATGTACCCCCCGCTGGGAATCGAGCCCGGGACCTCTGGGTCTGAAACCGGTGGCTTAGCCACTAGACCACAGAGGCGAGTCTATTTTGAGTTTATATAATGTCGATACAGTTTGAAACCCGTCATTATAAACAAAAGTATTTGCCTGGGTTTAACGCGCAAACTATTTAGCCTTTTTATACCTGAAGTTACCACGGCGTTGCACCAGCCGTTGTCAATTAACATCTGAAAGAGCCACGAAAATTCCGAACCCTGTAAATACCCATAGTAACATTTCTATTGTGGCGTTTTGGTTTTCAGTTTTTATGTACAACATTAATTAAGTTAAATTAAAGTGACTGCAATATTTTATGTATTTTATAGGTACTTATTAACACTTTATCAATCACACAATTTATCCACATCTTTTTTTTAATGTGTCACAAAATGTATATATTCATGACAAAAAAATAGGTAAGTAAATGGTGTGCCGGAATTCCAAAACAATTACTTTATTATAAATATCAAAATATGGGTTTTGTTTAAACCATGTTCTGGTTTAACCTGAATTAAGTTAACATAAGTAATATTTTAGTGTCAGTAAATAAATGTTATACATGGTTTCTTTTAAAATAACAGTTACATTATTGATATGTGAATCTCGAACATAGAAATAGCATTTAGCAAAGTTTTTTTCTACCGGATTTAATTTAAGCACTCAACTCTCAGGTTCACGTTTTTTACGTACAAACGATTTGTATTATATAAATAACTACTATAGTTGTATAGTAATGTTTAGACACAAAACGTTAAGGCACAGTATAAATATGAGCTAAAGCAGTAAGGAAGCTACGTACAAACGCTCGAAATGACGCACGCCCACAGACGCACGTCTTTACAGGGCTCCTAAGCGGACATCGCAGTGCTCTCAGTAGCGCGCACAGAACACATATACTAGGTATCGCGTCGAGAACGAGTGTTCACTGTTGTGTTTTGCGTGCGCTGTGCGCGCGATTTTTAAAAATGCCACGAGGGTGTGTATTGCGTAGTATTTGGCTACTTGAACTCGGCTTCATCAAAACCGGAGCTTTCGTTTTTTAAACTTCCTGCTGATGTTGAAAGGTGAGAATGATTTATTATTACTAAATAAAAAGCTTTTTCTTTTAAATAAATCGTTTGGTTGTTTAGGATTTTTTGAGCGCGCGTTATTTTAATGGTGAAAAGTAAAAAGAATTGATACTACGAAACTTAATCGTTAATAAACTTTGCTTTAAAAATCGATATCTGAGGATCTGTGTAGTTTCTGACAATGAACCCGTAATTATAATGAGAAAAAGTAGCCGCCAAATTGAACTTTTTAGTTATTTAACCGATTGCTTTGAAAATCGATATCTGGGGATCTGTGTGGTTTCTGACAACGACTCCGTTATTAGTATGAGACAAAATAGCCTCCATCTTGAACTTTTTAGTTATTCGACCGATTGCTTTAAAAATCGATATCAGGGGATCTGTGGGGTTTCCGACAGTAAATCCGATAATAGAATGACGAAATAAGCCGCCATATTTAACTTATTAGTTTTTAATTTAAAAAAATTAAAAGTGACAACCCTTATGCTTTGCTAGTTATATCAAAAAAAGCGCTAACTAGCTGAGATACAGCGCTAACTAAACAAAAACATTTTCAGTTTTACAAAAATAAGAGGACAACCCTAACGCTCAATTGGAGCGTAGGTATATAAAACAAGAAAAGGGCCGAGCTTCCGTACTGCTTTAGCTTATATTTATACTGTGGTTAAGGTCTGTTATCGTTCGTGATATATTTTAAGTACTTTTTTGCATTCACAAGGCTGGTTTGTTTTTTTTTTTCAATATTATTATAAGTACCCTAGTTTGGCTGTAAATCTAGCAATTTATATCTTAAATTATTTACACTGTGATAGTTCGTTAAAAGCAAAACGTGAGTAATAATTTGCTTATTCTGTGTAAGGGTAGGTGTAAGGTATTTATTGTTTAAATTTAGATTATTTCTTTTTCTAATGTAGAGAATAGTAATGTAGAAAATTTGATTCGCCATGTTTTTTTTAGTAACGTTTTGGCTAGATTATAGTATTTTTAAGCGTCGGCGTCGGTAGCTCAGCGGATGCTAGGCTTGAATATTATATTACTGAAGTGAACCCATATCTACACGGAGTTTTTCGGATGGATTAACAGGACTATTATTCACTTTTAATAGCGCCATATGTAACCATTAACATTGTATGGGTTAAAAACACGTATCACGCTTTGTAGTGCCTCTGCGGGTATTTAAATAAACGTTGCGCGTACACATTTACCCGCCCGACTGTACCGATAATGCCGATCCGAATACGTGTCCGAATGAAGAGCAATTAAGACAAAAATACTCGTCAATGTTCGATCATTGGCCGTTGCATAAAAGACAAAGCTGGCAATTTGATTGTGACAAGCAATAGTTTAATTTTTTGTACAATATGGTGTGCATAATATTTTTTCAGTTACATAAGATTTGTATATTGTGTAAAAAATAAAGCTTAATGAAGATATATGTTTTGTTGTTTTCTTTTGCAAATACGATCGTTGCCAATGGCTCGAGTTTTCTCAAAAGTTACAATCGTCATGGATAATCGCAGAACACTTTCGTACTATGTCAAAGCAAATAAGTAATCTGACAGGCTTTTGTCAGTTTCTGGTAAAGTTAATCGTTTTTTCAGGCAGAACTTAAGATGAAATACTATTATACGAGTATAATATTATTTAACTGTTCATATAGAAAGCTGTATGTACAGAAACTCGTCTGTAAGTAAATATTATTGAATGGAAAACTATGATAGAGACAAAGACGTTGTAACAAGCAAAATTTTATTTTATTCTTATTTATTTGTTTGTGAATAAGACGCTGAGTATAATTATGAATATACATCTTATTAATATGTAAACTTTAATAATGTGTAATCATATTTACACGAATTACCTACCAACAAAAAAAAATTAAACTTCACAGTAAAATAAAAATGATAAACAATACCTACTACTGATTTAGTCTTTCAGAACAATAAAACAACTGTAAGTATATCTCTTAAGTAATTAACTTAAACATTTCCAATAAGTCTTAGAATGTCTTGTAAGCGCATACGCTTAGGTCATAATCAGTATCTGTAAATTAATTTATGTAAATTTTATTGCTGAGAGCGTATCCATTGTTGGTATATTGTAATCACACAAATCCTACCAACACAACAAATTGCTGAACACCATTCACTAGTTGTTTTAACACGCTGACTGTCCTAGCTATTCTGACTATCGAATATCTAAGTATTAAGTTAAAATGAGTCTTAGCGCCCTATGCATTGTGTTTATTTTGAATCAAATAGTTTGAATGTGTCTGTCTAATATATAGCCTGCAAAAGCAAGGCTGTTTCACAGATCGAAGTTGAGATAGTGCTAAGAATGCCGAGACATTATTTAATCAATGTTGTGGATCATTTTTGTGCTGGCTTTACGGTGGTATATTGTTTTATTTTGTCATTATATGAAGGCAAAAATATATATTTTATATTTATGAGTAGTTTTATCATCGTTAAATGTAGAGCAAATATATTAATTTTTAATAAAAGTGAGATTTAAGTATATCACAGCGTAATTACGAAAAAAAATCCTGCGTATATTATATTATATCTTAAGCACGAACAGTCAATGTGTTAGCACAATCACAATGCGATTATGAATGTAGGTACAATTACATTAATTATAAGGTAAAGGTGCACTTACATTTAGTGAATCACTAACTCTACAATGGTCCTATAAGATGACTGTAACAATCTCGTATTCATTATAGTATTTAAGACACCATAGCAATCGTTTAAAAATAAACTTCATAACTAGCAATCATAAATATATAATAATATATTCTAACACTCTTTTTATATAAAAAAACAATCATAATTAAGTTTTTTTAGATGAGAAATAGAAATACTTATTTAAGAGAAATAGGTACTTATTAAATAAAATTAATAAATTTAGATTTAACACTTTTAGTTCATGCAACGTAAAATTTAGTCTATTTCGTAAAATTTAGTCTATTAGTATAAAATGAAAAATATAGACAAATTAAATATCGCGCAATGTCTTTTCACATAAAAACACATATAATTACTTATATCTAGAAACAGTTGAATAACTATTGTTGTTGGATATTAAAATTAATGACAGTTGTGTATGGTTCGTAAAAATTGAAGCGTAAATTGGAAAATAATCGAAGTTACTGTTACATTAGAAAATCAGTCTCAATGAACAGGCCATTGGTTTTTTTTAAATAATATGTACATATAAGTACACATTCGAAACAGCGGTTTAACTAAGGTTAAAAAGGTACCTATAATGATAAATTTTGCTATTAGATGGGGTATAATTAAGTTTGAAAGAACTGTTTAATTTAAGTTCTAATTCAAATAAAAAAAAATGTTATGAAGATTGTTGTTTTAACTAACAGGTAGGTATGTTCGGATTTTAAGTTCTATTGAAATTGGTTGATAATATTTTACTTTGACACTTCTTTAAAGATATTTTACTGTTATAACTAACTAGACTGTGATGATCAATAGAATAAAGAGTAAGGAAAATGAAGAAGAGGGAGGAACAGAAAACAAAGCTGTCAGCTGATAAGACATGCGACATTACTGCTATTCTAGGTTTGCGGATAGTTCAAGGCATATTGCTACATAATACCTAATATTATTTAAGTTAAGTTTAATAAAATATTACTATTTATGTGATTTTGTTTGTCATTTCAATACACACGCTTAGGTATGGGTATACGAGATAGTCGCTAAATTGGATCCCCGATTTATGTGGTAGAAGTCTTCTTCACCATCGACGCCCCAAACAAAGTGTTATACAATGTAAAATATGCTAAATAAAAACAGATTATACAGTAAACAAACGGGTGATACACGCTTAGCTTAGAAGACAGACGTTGACGGACATATTACCTAGAGATATCGAACGAAACGCATTGTAACACTCCACACTGTCTTACACAACAATATACACAGATTACATTAACTTAAACATAGAAACTAAACACAGAAGCACAAGGTCCGTGCGCACTTTAATGTCAGTCTTTGAACAGTCGAATCACATAAAATTATTGCTGGAAATGTATTAACTATCAAGCTTCCTTCTAGCTACGAGGTATCGGCCTCATGCGATTGATGGTAACCTATAGCTGTGACTAATTTAGCCAGAGGTATATTCTTTATTGTGAATATTTGGGGAAAATAGAGAAAATGAAAGAGTTTCCATTGATAAACTGTACGTTAGTTAATATGAGAATATGTATTTATAATTGCAAATTAAATTTGATGATTTGCTATTTAAACATAATTTTGGTGTAGTCTTATATATTTAAGATTTTGATTTTAATATTTAGGTGTGGCATGAGAAGTACCTTTCATTGTATCTTTTTCAATTTTCATGATTTCAATTCCATTACATTTCGCACAACAAAAGTCTTTTCTGAGATATGAGTGATGAGACGGCCATATAAATGTTAACAAGTTTATTGTTATTGTTGCAATTTGTTACATTTTTTTTTTATTAATCTAGTACAATCCAGGCCTGGCAGGAATCGATTCCCTGTAGGATACAGCTAATTATGATCAAATCCTAATCTCGAGCCAAGCGTTGCTTTTTGCATTATAATTTGTTATTTGTATAAATTCATCTGTGTATTATTTTGTTGTTATTGCAACGTGTGCAAGTTAATATTTTTTTGTTATAGGTACTTCTTTTTTTTTCTTCAAACGTTATTCTCTATTTATTTTCGGTGTGGTCCGAAATGTGCACATAAGTCTACAAAACATACTTGGGAGAGCACAGTTACGTTACATTACGTGAAAAGTGAAATAGGTACGTTGTTAATGATTTTAACCCAACCGGTCTACGGCCTCAGGCTTAGTCACACCTATGGGTTAAACGAAGGCCGATTTCCACTACAAAGTACAAAAACATCAAAGTGATACCGATTGTCAAAGGGCATCTCTACTCACTAACTTATTGTAACTACTATGTCGTTCAGGCATACAAAGGCATCTATTCGTTATATTTTGTTATGATTGCTATTACATTTTATGATAAGTCTAGAAATGATTAAGGATTATTCTATTCAATATGTTTATGATTAGAACTTGTGAGGAGGTCTAAAGAGTTATGAGTGTTAACAAAGAAATATGGTAACACTAAAAAAGGTATAACTTTACATATAAATGTATATTATTATATATTGCTGAAACTATACTATTGGTGCGTCAGGTTTAAGGTTAGATAGGTAATCTACAAGTATATCTTAATAGTTATATTATGTGATCTTACAGGCACTCGTACATCGAGTGCATAAGTAGTAATTGTGCATTTGGTATACCAATTTTTTTTGGGCCTTTCATAAAATTTTTATTCTTACATGTTTATAATTACAAGTATTATAACATATCAAGAAAAAGAAAAATTTTCTCTCGAATCCTGTTATTTACATTAACCATAAATATATTATAATAAACTATTTACAAAGTAGCAAAAAGTGCGCAAAAAACGATTTCACAAAATATGCATTTGAGCAATACGTTTAATATATATTTACAAAAAGCATATTTACATAGTAGTTCGTTATATATTAAAAGTAAATATTTACTTATGGTGAAGACATTTAAATAACAAACATTACACGTAAAAATAACAGATAAGACAACAGAAATAAAGAACTTTTAACACTGACAACTGATAAATAACAACGATATACATTAATCGGGACCTAGAATATAACTACAGTATTTATCAACAGTAAACGATCTATAGTCCTACAAACCAGTTATTGCTATCAGAAAATTATCTATTTACATAGTCAAGCTAACCTTATGGTAAAGGCCAAGACACCAAAAGATGAAATCATTGAAAATAAAATTTAATTTTATGCATTTCTATTCTAAACATCTTTTAGCTCTATCCAAAATCAACGTTAACTACAGTTTCGTGTCTTACATAAGTATCGTATCACATTAGATTAGAATCTTGTATAGTATTAATTAAGTTTACTCGACATTATGTCAGTACGTGCGAAATGTCTGTGATTTCATTAATTTTACCGTAATATACGGAATACGTCAAGGACCATATCGAACAATTGTATAAACCAATTAGGTAAGTACTAGAAAAATTACCTGTATCTGAGTATTTGTATTAGTTAATGCACTTACAGTTATGGACATAAGGGTATCAATCGGAATTGTCTTGTCCCACTGCAGTGTTCAAAGTCCTTGTGTCTTCGCTCACTAAAGATCTGTCGTAGCGTCGTTGCCGTGTGATTTTGGGTCTTACACTGGTAAGGATAGGCGCGGAAATTGCATGGCCCGGCATACCGCTCAGGTCCTTCCTGCCTTGGAGCAGGGGAGAGGTGACGCTGGAAGATTCGTCTCCTTCGTCGTCCGAAAGCGCTGGGTAGCTTTCCTTCATTTTAAGACTTCTCTCAAGGCGGCGAAGAAATCTGCAGATAAAAACAATTTTGGGGTAAGTATAACCTTTTTTTTCGTGCACTTTAAGAAGTAGCGAAAGTATGAAAAATTTTACTTAGGTACCTACTTAAAGTAAATTTTTGTGATACACAACATATTGCTATTAAGATAAGATACTGTTATTTCTAAGTTTTTAGAAATAACAGTAAAGTTGTCGGGATTTGGTAAAGGCGTTAAGTTTTTTGTTTTTCCTGCTGCAACTGCTTTAAAGGTAGGTATCTTATAAGTATATTACCGTGGGAGAATATCCCAAAACTTAAGAATGGCATAAAATTAAGTTTGATGAGAATGCACCAGGCGCGTGTTTCAGGAATACTTTTTTTATAAATTATTTTTGTACTTACGTTGTTTCGCATCTTAGTTAGAGCTATAGAAACTGGACCGGTTTTAAAAGTCCAATCTTGGTTGGCCCTTATTTAAATAATTATAAATTAATACAGTATTTACCTTATTTGATTGCTTATGGTCCTCAGTTTGTTTATTTTCACCGGCTTCCGAGTATCTTCCGTTAAATCTAGGCTCGACGATATTTTTGAAGACGTGTCCTATAATAAAACGACACTTAATTATTAAAGGTCAAAAATTGAGTGAGTACCATATCATATCATAATTAAACCATGCTTGAACAGTCTGCCATTCTAGATGGACACCAACATTTAGTCAGGTAATGCTGATAGGTATAGTGTATAAAAGTTTATGGTTGATTACACAAATCCGCTGATTTCGTAACTTCAGTACGTTTTCGTCGGTATATCGGATAATAAACAAAGGTATAAAATAATATGGAATACGCAATCTATATTTTTAAGGTCCTTTTTTATAAATTTTTCATTGTACTCATGTTACAAATGTCTTCAGGATTTGGTTTTTACATGTCGATTCTACAAGTCGTGCGGGACCAGACACCTCCTTAATCATAAGTGCTCAGTAGACAGTAAAGTTGTTAATGTTAATTGGCTTATGTTGAGTTAATTTCGTTAGTAGTAATTAAATTATCACCGTTCTGAGTGTGTCTTGGACCGCAAGCATTAATTTAACATTCCTTAGGGCCGTTTTTCAATTGTCAGATTTTAAACTTATTTGTGAGATAACTATCAGTAGGTAATTATTGGGCATCCTGGAACACTTTTTTTTTTTCACTCCATTGATCTCACTGCCGTTCGAGCAATGTCGTAAAAAAGTGTTCCAGGATGCCCAATAATCATTTATGAAATGTTGTGCAGACTTACGGAATATTGTAGGTTTTCCATATTGAGTCACCAAAATTCACTGTTTTTATCACTATGATACACTATTAGCTAACCAAAACCTAAATTTGGATTACGCACAGTAGCTACCACTATGAAATTTTTCATTTTCGTCTAGGCTGGTGGCACCTAACAGCAAGTTTTTGTCGTGATCTGGTAATGGAATATGATTTTTCAATTTTTCCCAGTGGCTGATGCTAAGGAATAAAATCTAGGCCGATTGCTCATGCCTGTCGCCCAGTGGCTGGTGGCATCCAGATATTATTCCATTAAAAGTATCTAGGCCGATTGCTCATGCCTGTCGCCCAAGGGCTGGTGGCATCCAGATACAATTATTCCGTTGAAAAGTATCTAGGCCGATTGCTCATGCCTGTCGCCCAGGGGCTGGTGGCATCCAAATACTTATCAGCGTAATAAATAGCATAGGTAAATCGATCATTCATACCCGATAACAGATGTTAACAAAAAATTTTACGTATAGGCTGGTAGCCCCTAGACAGCAAAATGATGATTTCATTGCGAAGCCAGTGAGTGATGGGTGGTCACCCATCTATCCAGGATTCCGGTTTGTTTAGCCAAAACTTTCACATCACTTGCACTAGGTACATGCACCGTACACTAACAGCGTGGGAATGGTTTATGTTACTCTGTAGTACCTGTGAACCATGAACGATGCAAAGTCAGCTTCTTCGTACACGCGTGTGTGTGTGTCCATACTTGTGTTACGTTGTTAAAAATAGATGACTATAGGAATGTCAATTGTAATACTTATGATATAAAGAACCAATTACATCTACAAAGTAAAACTAGTTTTATGCAGTAAATGTAATAAATTGTAATTTAAGCATTTAAGTACATTGACGTACATAGTAACAAGAAGTCAGGGGAACTTGAAAATTGCATTTATGCAAATTTGATGTACAAGCTCTATCCTATGGTTCCATTTGTGTTTTTTACCATTAAATTGTATTATTAACAAAAGCGATTTAGTTAATTATAAGTAAATACATATTGGACAACATCACACACCTACATACTCAAATCCCAAAGTTAGTAGCTTCACTTGTGTAATGGAAATCAGAAACACCAAACAAAAAAAAAAAAAAAAAAAACACACTTATATTTGGGTGCGGTAATCGAACTCGCGACGCGACCCTTGCGTAATACGCAGATTCTATTCGGACGATAGCCGACCTACACTATACACGATACTTTTACTTAGATAATAAAACAAATGAATGAGTCCTAAGATCGCGAATCAATGGGATGGCTTTTATTGATTAAAATTAAATTTAAAATTATAACATGCACTAGTGTGCATATTATACATGTTGCACACTACAATAATTGTCAACTTTACAAAAACAAAACTTAAGTAACGAAAGCAAACACTAAAAAAAAAAAAACATCCTTAGCCCAAATAGTACTCAATACTTAATAGCACCGGGAATCGAATCTATTGATGGTATAGGCCACCGGCCGCTATGCTACTTGGTAATACATTATAAGTGAAGGCAATAAAGATGTGTACACAACAGTGTTACAATAATGCAATGACTTTTTTTAATGTTGTACTTTTTTGTATTTATAGTTTTACACCTTTATCAAATCAACTAGCTGTACCCGTGACATCGTTTGCGTAGAATTAATTTGGAATAAATAATGTAGATAATTATTACTAAATATATGTGGTGCCATAGTAAATACTGATTTAATAACAAGTTGTAGAAGAAACGGTTACTGAGGGGCGACTGGGGCATAAACAAATTGGATGAAGCTTGCATGTATCACGATATCGCATACAACAACAGTGATTTACACGTTCGACATAACGCCGATTTAGAACTTTTGAATATGGCTAAGAAAAGATTGCAATCGAGAGATGCTGGAAAAGGAGAAAAGGTTGCTTCATGGATAGTAAAGAAAACTATGAAAGCAAAACTCAAAGCTGGGGCTGGAGTAAGTTCATTTATGACTGGTGTTAAAAAAATCCAAAATAAAATTAAAAAATTAAAATCTAAAGACAATCACACAGCTATAAAATATGCATATGCAGCTGCAAAAAAACTGTTTACTAATAAAAAAGGAATACGCTTGCCGCGGTGTATTCCTATACCAAAAAGTGGGGGTTTCTTACCTCTTATTCCAATTTTCGCTGGATTGTCAGCTCTAGGTTCACTTGCTGGTGGTGCAGCAGGTATAGCAAAGGCTGTCAATGATTACAAGGCTGCTCAGAAAAATCTTCAAGAATCTGAACGACATAACAAGATGATGGAAGCTGTAGCTCTAGGAAAAGGACTGTATATCAAGCCTCATAAAAAAGGAGCTGGTTTATATCTAAATCCTTCAAAAAACTAATGAAACGGCTACCCAGACGCCCTCTCACTAATTTCGATATATTGGAGCATGCTACTGATATTCCACACTTTCGAGGAGTTTTTATGAGAGATGCACTGCCTTCAAAACCAAGAAAGATCGAGTGTGCTATAATAAATTTAGATAGTTCTGATAATCCCGGAACCCATTGGGTAGCCTACGTTAAGCATAATGACGACTGTGAATATTTTGATAGTTTTGGCAATCTAAAGCCACCGTTAGAGTTGATAAATTATTTAAGGTACATGTCTATAAATTATAATTATGTTCAGTATCAAAAGTTTGGAACTATAAACTGTGGTCACCTTTGTTTAAATTTTTTAAGAGACTATTGGAAAAAACATTTATATTGATAATGAAATAAAAAAACTTATCAGTACAAAAATGTCTTTCACTGTGTCAATAACTGGCAGAGGAGAATCTTTAATAACAAATTACTCGCCAACCTTGCAATTACGCGGAGAATATGAGTGTGGACTCTTATATTTTTCAACTTTTAATTCTATCCCGAACATAGATGAAAGAAATAATAAATTTTACTATGGCAGTGATAGAATTATCGAAATACCTGAAGGATCCTACGAACTTCAAGATATTTGTGACTTTTTGAAAAGTAACATTAAGGACGCTGCGCTAAAATTGACTTGCAATAATAATACATTAAAAACATGTATTTACTGTTCTGAAAATGTGTATTTCGATAAAAATGATTCTCTTGGTAAAATTTTAGGTTTTGGTATGGATACAATAACAGCTAATATAAGCACCGAGTCTCGGTATCCCGTCAGCATTTTATCAACAACTGTAGTGCGAATCGAATGTGATGTAATCAGCGGGTCATTTGTGAACGGGAAAGCAAGTCATATTATTTACGAATTTGTTCCTAACGTACCACCAGGTTATAGAATCATCGAAATACCTAAAAACTTAATTTATTTTCCCGTCAATCAAAGTTCAATCAACTCTATTAACATAAGGTTGCTAGACGCTGAAAATAAGCAGATCAACTTACGCGGTGAAGAAGTACAGCTGTATTTACACTTTAGAAAAAAATGTTAAATTTCAATAAAACCCCATCTACGTCTACTGTTCAAGTCAGTTCCAAAAGATCCTCTCAGAAAAGAACACCGCTTCGTTTAAAGAAGAAGCTAACCAAAAGCAATAAGGAATTTTTAAAACTACTGGGTTTGTTAAAATGAATATTTTAAATATAACTCAACCGGCATCGTACGATAACAGCATCGAAAGTTTCGAATATCATTCGTATAAACCATATGTAACAAGTTTTAACAAGAACGATGAAATTCGAATACCTATTAATCAGCAAGATTTGTATGTGTTGCCTGCACTCAGCAGTTTGTACATTGAGGGCAGAGTCAATGTGTATAAGTTTAACAGTACTACTAAACAACAAGAAAAAGTGACAAGTGTGCATTTTGTTAATAATCCAGCTTTATTTCTTTTTCAAGATATTCGATATGAATTAAATGGTGTAGAAATAGATAAGGTAAAAAATACAGGGATTTCTACAACTATAAAATCTTATCTTTCCTTGAATGAAAATGAATCGAAATGTGCAAAGGTTTGGGGCTGGTCACCTACAGGTACGACCAATGTCAGCAATGGAGTATTTTCTGCATCAATTCCTCTAAACAAAATATTGGGTTTTGCAGAAGATTATGAAAAAATCATAATTAACTGTAAACATGAGTTAGTATTATTGAGAAGCAACACAAATCTCAATGCTTTGAAACTAAATACCGATGAAGTTGTGGAGGATATAACAATAAGTAAAATTGTTTGGCGAGTTCCTCACATTAAAGTTTCAGACCGCGAAAGAATTAATTTATTAAAGCATTTAGAAAAAGATCGTCCCATTACAGTAGCATTTCGTAATTGGGACTTGTATGAGTATCCATTACTACCCACAACACGTAAACACGCTTGGTCTATAAAAACCTCATCTCAGATTGAAAAACCACGATTTGTAGTAATTGCTTTACAAACTAACCGTAAACATAATGTGACACAGTCTATGGCAGAGTTCGATCATTGCTTTATTCGTGATGTCAAAGTATTTTTAAATTCATCATATTACCCTTATGAAGGAATGAATATTAATTTTGCTGACAACAAGTTTTCATTAATATACGAACAGTATGCAAGATTTCAGCAGTCTTATCATGGTCGTCGACCAGAGCCGTTGTTGAGTTTGAAAGAGTTCAAAGATATCGCTCCTTTATTTGTTATTGACTGTTCTCGCCAACACGAAACGCTAAAGGGATCAATTGACGTTCGAGTTGAAATAGAAACAGATCAAGAGATACCTGATCAGACCGCCGCATATTGTCTTATACTGAACGACTGCATATTTGAATATAAGCCTCTGAGTAACATCGTTAAAAAACTATCATGAATAAAGATGTTATAATAGTGGATGTGCAAGGTTTTAAAAATGAGAAAAATGAATTCATTATCAAGGAATTAGTTATAGGCACATCAGAACACACTCAAATATTTTTAATTAAACCTCCATATCCATTTTCTACACTTACTCTCGAAGAAAGGAAACATGTTTGGTGGATAGAAAGAAACCGAGGATACCGATGGAGTGAGGGACATATTGACTACAGAGAATTTAAAAGACTCATTAAACCTTACTTCAAAGAACGCAAGATCATAGTAAAAGGAGAAGAAAAAATTAAATGGGTGCGAGAATTATGTGGACATGAAAATGTTTTAGATATAAGTGATAAAGGTATACCTAATTTAGAAACTCTAAGTAAACTTTACTGTAAAGATATGTTTTCATTCAATTGTTTCAACCATATAAAGTATTGTGCATTAAGAAATGTTATATGCATTAGAAAATGGATTATAGAAAATAATGTATCGATGTCAGATATTTAAATAAATAGAAGTTAAATAAAAAAGTCTTTCAGTTTTAATAATTCCCTCACATAGTAAAATAATAAAACAACTTCAGTATCTTAAAATATCATTTAATTAAAACCACATTAAAATCTAACAATGTTACAACAGTTCGTTACATTAAAAAAAAAAAAAAAAAAAAAAAAAATATATATATACTAATTTGTTTTTTTTTTTTATTTAACATTAAACTTAGCTTCAAGTAATTATTACATAATTATGTTTTATACAAACTCATCACTAAGACTTATTTATTTATTTGAAATTCTTTAACTAAGGTTTACCAAAAAAGTTTATAACCTAGCTATACTACCAATTAAATATAATAGAAGTATTTTACTTACTACATATCTTTTGTTGAATATTTTACACATAGATTTTTTTACTATTTTCTTTTTACTTAATAATTTTACAATAAATCAAGTACTTCTTACTTAATTATATGTTTTCTACAGATTACCACTAAGACTTATTTATTTCAAATAACAAACTAAGATTTACCTTAAAAATTTATAACTTTAAAATTTTAATAGTTTAACAATAAAGTAACAATTACTAAAAATAATCATCACTAGTAATTTTCCTGGAAATCTTTTTTATTAAGTTTTCAGTGAGGTCCATTATCTCATCTATAGAGTCTCGCATCACATATTGCGCACTAAGTATCACACAACCATTGTCATTGTCATTTTCACTGCACTGTGTAGTTTCTGCTGAAGATCTTGAGTATGCAGCAGCTTCGTTCTCCAAGTCCACTACTTGAATTTGTATCAGCCGTTTTCCTTTTTTTTGATCCTTGGTGATTACATATGAAGTCGACGCCACATCTCTACAGTTTCTTCGTGCTGCATCTCTTTTTTGTTTCTTCTTAAGAGCTGCTTTTTTTGCCAATGCTTCTTGTACATATTTACCGAGGCCTTCGGTAGGGCTACAGAAATTAGGATCTTGTGCGTATATGGATGGAGAATAGGTTCCACATATGTCTTGAGAATCTTCCATGATCTGCGAAAAATTAGAAACATTTATTGATTAACATAAACTATACAACATATAAATAATATTAAATGCTTAATATTAGGTAGTAATACTTACAAAGAATAAATTCTGAAGTGCAATAAGGTAGGTAGGTACTAAACAGCGGGCGGCAGTTGCTCGGTTGTGTATAGATCGGCTAACGAAGTGCTACTGACTGGACTGTGGAAGGGAACTACTGTCGTATGCATCAAAATTACTGAATTGCAAAACGTAATATAGCAGCAATCGTGGGAATGAACATGTATAGACTTGTTCCGCTGACACCGGGTGCGGTATCATATTATTGAAAATTATGTATTGATAGTACCTCTTTAGGTGGGAACTACTGTACAAGCGCCTGCATCAAAATTACTGAATTGCAAAACATGATACAGTGGCAATCGTGGGAATGAACATGTATAGACTTGTTCTGCTGGCACCGGGTATCATATTATTGAAAAATATATAATAAGTAAAAAAACAAATATCTAGGAAGATGTATGCATTCAAATTACAGATTTGCATAACGTGACATAGTGTCAATGAACATGTTTGAACTTGTTCGGGCACCGCATCTGAGGTTTTACGTTATTGAAAATATTATAACCTACGGTAATAACATTAATATTTAGGCAGAGAGAATGTAGGATACTTAATTGTAGTTAATTTACAGTGGAAACGTCATGGTGATATTTGAAATAATACAATTTTTGTATTACTGAAAATAAGTATATTTATTTATAAAAAGCTTATCTTACTAAATAATACACTGAATACATTTATAAAAGTATTTACTATGATACAAAATATTAGATACAATGTAATAATATTAAATTTCATTAACTCATGTAATAATATTATACAAATTAAAAATCTTTTAATAAAATAAAGGTGGTTTTTGTTATGAAATCGCAATAACTATACATAAGTCTTGTAGGTTTTACATTCAAAAACAACATGCAAACTATGAAGCATATAGCATATAGCTAATCGTGTAACAATAGCATCAGTAAGTAAATGCGGCCGGGCAATCTTTTCCAACCGCTTTTAGAAAATCTTCTTTTTTTTCTAGAACAAACTAGATTTATGCCCCCATGACAAAGTGGATATTTTATCTTTAAGTATAATTCGTTTGTCATCATTTGAAGATAAGGCAACTTTGTTAACAGATTGAGTAAAAATTTCGTGTTTCAGAGACTTAAACACAACATTCTTTTTCTTTATCAACTTATTGTGCAATAACACTTTATTAAAATCTTTAAAAGTAAGAGTTTTGACTACAGGTCTCTTTACTCCTTTTGCTTTTTTTAACTCGTTATTTTCAGTTTTCACGCAATATAACTTCGATCGCAGTCCTACAAATTCAACAATAAGTTGCCCGCCTAGCTCGTCCTTAAATAACCCAGGAATCTTTTTGTTTCGACATACAATATTATACTGATTATTTTTAGTATAATTGCTAGTATCGAAGTACGACTGAAACTTTAATTTTATATCGTTATATATGTCAGGTGTCTCTATACTATACAAAAAACTGTCAGTGTCCGTATAACATAATTTTAAACGAGAACCATAAAAAGGTTTCATTGTGGAGTAGTGGAAATCATACATATGATTTTTAGATATTTCCAGAACAGCGAATCCTATATAGATAGGTTTATCCAAAGTAATTAACTCTGGTTTCATTTGCACTGCTACAAAATTTTCCGTAAAAACCGTGGAACTATGGAAATTAGGCCTCGATATCAATTGTTCGGCTGTGTAACATTTTTTTGTTTTATTTCTGGTGTCATTCCACTGATTAACCAGATGAACGTTGAGTCTTTTTTCAGTATCTTCTAATGTTTTCCCAAAAATGCTGTTATTTAATAATTTAAAGAAATCCTGTTCAAATGTAGATTTAGCCTTTTGACGTAACTCTGTGTTTAAATCTATATATGGTTTTAAAAAAGGACTTTGTTTAAATTTGATTACTCGGTGAATACGTTTTAATACTAAACCGTGTTGTAAGCACGTTTTTAAATGTACGTAATGTATTACATAATTAAATTTATCGTACAAATTAGGTATCAATTTGGGATATTTTGATCCGGGTGGTGTAAACTTCTGAGGACAAAAAGGAAGGTCATTGTGCAACTCATGTAAGTATTCCGGATATTCCAAATCAACTTCTAAAATATACCCATACTTCGAGTCATTGGGTACTTGGAGAATATTAAGTTTATCTATTTCCGTTTGACTGATTAACTCAAAATCAGAATAGGGCAAGTATGAACACATTGCATACCCATATAAATTATTACAATCAATGTAAAATAAATAGTTATCGGAGATGGACGGATTATAATTTGACAAATATTTGTTATTCGCTTTGGAATACCTAGTGGAGCATAAGCATACCCCACCACGAATGCCCTTTTGAAGCATACGTACGATTTCTAGGTTTTCAATAAGTTGTAATTTCACTTTAGTTTTAAGTAACATTGCGTCGAAACTTAGTCCTGGAGCGGTCATGTAAAATGCAGGATCTAACCTATAATTATTTTTACAAGTTAGACGAAAATTCTCAAATACATCTGCTAGTAAAATTACATCTGTTTTAAGGTATAAGTCGGTGTATTCACCGAGATTTTTCAAATGAAACGTTTTCCAAACATGTTGAGCGTGATAATAATCCGATTCAGAAATGGTGTCATTGGTCAAAGTACTATAAAAACATTCTCGCGGCGGTAACACATCTTCATCATAACAACTCCAATTCGTCATGTGTTCATAGGGATACACGCCTTTGCGTTTTATTAGATCAAAGTGCTCTTTATTTGGGAAAAAATAAGACAAATGCGCAAAGTCATTACTAGTCAAGTTACCTACAAGTTTTCCTAAACTGGTACCTAAAAATTTAAATGAATCTACAAATCTAACTGGAAAATATTCCTGAAGTTTCATATGAAAAAACTTCGTGAAAGATATATAATTTTCTTTGTTTTTGGCAATGACTTTTATTCCCCCCGGGGTATCTCCTAGTTGTCGAATAAATAAATGGCTGTCATACCCGCTTAAATTGTGAAAAAATACGGGAACAAATTTAGGTAAACAAAACTGTAGATTACAGTAAGAATGTGCCGCACCTCGATATTTGCCTGTCAAATGACAATGATCTTTGACTTTATCGTCCAATAATAACTGATCACAGAGGAAACAATTTTTACATTTATCGAAATTTTCTTGCTCTTCAGCTGATAATAACGTTATTGGAATGGTTTTTTTTAAAGTTTTGTTTATTTCTTTTACGTCTTTTTTGAGAAATTCTATGAATTTTTCAACGCAATCTTTTCCACGATACGATACGTATTTATTGCGAGAGCTATCATACGAACAGACAATATAATACGCAAAAGCGGCTGGCAAATGTTTTTCTAACACAATTGTATTTTTTGAATCTAGCCCGTCACCACTCGATTTAGGTTCTAATAAAGATTCGAAATCCGCATAAATAACGAACGGCATATCTTGCATTCTTTCGAAATGGTTAAATTGTATTACGGTTCCTTGATCCGGTAGCACAGTCCGAACACCGCTACAAATGTGAGCATCAAATGTTTCCATTTTATTAAAAAATATCATACAGTCGTCACAAAAATATATTTTTGAATGATGTTTTGTTAACTGGGGTCTTAATAATTTATTTAAATTTTTTATTAAACAATAATGTTTAAAATTACCCTTTTCTAATAGTAGTAAATTGATATGGTGTTTTTTTCTACGTTCTGTTTTGTACAGAGGACCGACAATCTGTGACTTGTTTGCTAGACCATACACGTTTATGCTAATTTTAGGATTATTTTTCTCAAAGGTTCGAATGTCCAAAAACCCTACAGGAAAAGTCATATTATCAGTATTGAGAATTTTTTCGTAGCGCGGATACGATGATATGCGATGGGCATTATTGCTTACGGGAAATAACGCAGCCATTACACTCCACAAAAAACAGAACGCATCATTATTTCGAATATTTATGCATGCGTGTCTCGATTTTAAACATTTCGGTAATTCTATAAACTGACCAGCCCTCAATGGGTTATATTTGTTAATATTGACTTCTAAGTATAAATTGCTTATAAAAGCCCAACCACTATCTCTTTCTTGAAATTCGTCAATCTTTGTTACAATAGTATCGACTGCGTTCGAATATATTTCACTAAAACAATAATTCTGATGAAATATCACGTTTTCAGTTGCGAATGATTTTATTTCACTTGTGCTGTTAAGTAAAGCAAAATCAGCAAAAAATTCAAAATTGACTTTAATAGAATGATAGGTAGCTTGTCGCGCAGATAGCAACTCCTGCACACGAGATCGGAGCCCGCGTAAAAACACAGCTGGCGGGCACGTGCTGCGATCGCTGACGTCACCGTCTCCCCCCGAGCCCGGCCGCACCCGATACGATGCAATCCGACTGCGGAATGCACTACTTACTTTTTCAATGCCACTACTTACTTCAATAGAATTATTATTTTTGTGTATTGTACTTCGTAAATGGGCTGAGAAAGCGCTACTTTTAATAGATATGTCACAAACTGTGCAATAAACTGTTCTCTTTGCCATGTCGGTTTCAGAAACTCAATATTTTATTACAAACAAACAATTAAACTAAACTGCTAAGAGGCTATGCTGTTGGAGGCTGCTAGTTTAATTATGTAGATAAGATAGTAAGCATCTGTATTTAAAACGTATTTTACCTACCTATGTTTTTAGTGACAGCATTAGTAGGTAAGTAAGAATTGTAATTAATACTAATTAATGAGGTTTACTCTCGAAGATTTTTTTTTTTTATTTTATTTATTTTATTTATTAGTTTTAAATCTTATGATACCTAATTACAAAATTAAAAAGTTAACAAAACTAACACTAAATCTGTCTTAATTTTAAAAAAGTAAAAAGAAAAACTAATATTAAAAACGACTTAAACTTAGTAGTTTAAAATTATAAGTATAAGTATAAGTATTAAAACTAAGTAGTTTTAAAAAATTTGCCCTCGCTGGTGAACTGCCGCTTACAGTCCTTTATGACCTCTGTTAGCTGAACCATTTGGGAGCATTCCGAGTCACATTGAAACTTTAAAGAGACAACCGCGTGTTCCCATCGGTCTTTAGGCTCTACCGGTAGGATGTCCCTTACGTTGTAGACTTTGAGGTCTATAAATACGTCGCCATCCAAGTCAGCGGTGCGCCGCAGCACGCCGTCCGCCACCCGGCGCGACAGCGAGGACGTTAGGGTTCCTTGTTTAGCCGCGTGCTGGGCAGCCGTTTCGTCTTCACTGTCTGAATCCAGCTGCCACCCGGTCGATTTCTTCGTTGAAGACGATATCTTTTTCGGTAGCTTCCTCTTCACTGGCAATTTTGTTTCTTTTTTCTTGATACTAGAAATAAAAAATAAAAACAAATAAGTACTCTATATAGGGGAACTGTGTTCAACTGCTGAAACTAATCTTCATAAGTTTTTAAAACTATCAACGATTTCAAAAGAAACACGTTTTTACGTAAATGTACCTATGTATATGTATCCTTATAACCAGATAATAAAGTTCAAAATTGATTGTAGAAATTGGCAGTTTTGGGTAGGTTGATCTGCCACCGTGAGTACAGCAACAATAGAATTAAAAAAAAAAAAAAAATAAATATATATTTTTCGAACACATACTTTTTACTAGAAGTCGTTGATCCTTCGTCGTTGTCCGAGAGGAAGTGGTTGGCAAACTGCTTCTTGTTCTTGGTCTCCTTGGTGCGCTTGTACTCAGTGTCCGACCTGAAAGCCAAATGAAAATATAATTAAGTATGCATACACGGGATAATAATTAGTTAAATTTATCCGAGACAAGATAAAATTTTACTAGAAAAAATCAACCAGTCTCAGGAAGCTCGAGTGGAAATCGAACCCACGACCTTTGGATTACCGGTCCAATACTCTGACCACTAAGCTACCGAGGTCGGTAAGTCTCGTTTAGCGTAGTAGGAGCAACCGAGGCGGGGTCTAACTACATAAGTATAGCATTGTAATGCTAAAATTAAAATAATAAAAATTATCCGAGACAGTTTAAAAACTTACGAACATAATTGCAATTGCGCGGATCTTCGTGGTGCTAGCGGGACTTCGGTGAGTAGCGCAGCAGCTGGCTAGGGCGAGCGGGCGGTGGCTATTGGCGGCTGGCGGTGGCTGTGGCTGGCTAGCGACGGGCAGCAATTTCGGCGCACTTGTTGTCACTTGTTTCCCGGTCAGAATTATCAAGATGGCACGGAGTCGACAAAAGATATGAACCGCATTTAGATTTACTGAAGATTAAATAGGGAATTTTACATATATCGTAAACCTTGAGGCAAAAATATTACAAAGCATACCTTAACCTACAATGGCTTAGCGTCGTAAAGGGTATTTAATAACCATACAAATTAATATTAAATAAAACAGTTTAGAATCTCAACTTTTTCTGAAACGTTTGCAAAAAATTATAAATGAAAAACAAAAGTTTCATGTTACATGATATTTCATTCGAATCTGAGAATTCGATGCACACATATTGACGATAAACATACCTGTAAGGCAGAGTTCACAATTGTGATGCTATCGCTAAGATTTGTACTTGAATAAATAATTAATGTTATTGGTGTACATATATCAGTAAATAAATAAATGATATATACGATGTTATAAGTTTCTTCTCGATTATAAAATTTTGGTACTCTACAACTTGTTATTAAATCAGTATTTACTATGGCACCACATATATTTAGTAATAATTATCTACATTATTTATTCCAAATTAATTCTACGCAAACGATGTCACGGGTACAGCTAGTTGATTTGATAAAGGTGTAAAACTATAAATACAAAAAAGTACAACATTAAAAAAAGTCATTGCATTATTGTAACACTGTTGTGTACACATCTTTATTGCCTTCACTTATAATGTATTACCAAGTAGCATAGCGGCCGGTGGCCTATACCATCAATAGATTCGATTCCCGGTGCTATTAAGTATTGAGTACTATTTGGGCTAAGGATGTTTTTTTTTTTTTTAGTGTTTGCTTTCGTTACTTAAGTTTTGTTTTTGTAAAGTTGACAATTATTGTAGTGTGCAACATGTATAATATGCACACTAGTGCATGTTATAATTTTAAATTTAATTTTAATCAATAAAAGCCATCCCATTGATTCGCGATTTTAGGACTCATTCATTTGTTTTATTATCTAAGTAAAAGTATCGTGTATAGTGTAGGTCGGCTATCGTCCGAATAGAATCTGCGTATTACGCAAGGGTCGCGTCGCGAGTTCGATTACCGCACCCAAATATAAGTGTGTTTTTTTTTTTTTTTTGTTTGGTGTTTCTGATTTCCATTACACAAGTGAAGCTACTAACTTTGGGATTTGAGTATGTAGGTGTGTGATGTTGTCCAATATGTATTTACTTATAATTAACTAAATCGCTTTTGTTAATAATACAATTTAATGATAAAAAACACAAATGGAACCATAGGATAGAGCTTGTACATCAAATTTGCATAAATGCAATTTTCAAGTTCCCCTGACTTCTTGTTACTATGTACGTCAATGTACTTAAATGCTTAAATTACAATTTATTATATTTACTGCATAAAACTAGTTTTACTTTGTAGATGTAATTGGTTCTTTATATCATAAGTATTACAATTGACATTCCTATAGTCATCTATTTTTAACAACGTAACACAAGTATGGACACACACACACGCGTGTACGAAGAAGCTGACTTTGCATCGTTCATGGTTCACAGGTACTACAGAGTAATATAAACCATTCCCACGCTGTTAGTGTACGGTGCATGTACCTAGTGCAAGTGATGTGAAAGTTTTGGCTAAACAAACCGGAATCCTGGATAGATGGGTGACCACCCATCACTCACTGGCTTCGCAATGAAATCATCATTTTGCTGTCTAGGGGCTACCAGCCTATACGTAAAATTTTTTGTTAACATCTGTTATCGGGTATGAATGATCGATTTACCTATGCTATTTATTACGCTGATAAGTATTTGGATGCCACCAGCCCCTGGGCGACAGGCATGAGCAATCGGCCTAGATACTTTTCAACGGAATAATTGTATCTGGATGCCACCAGCCCTTGGGCGACAGGCATGAGCAATCGGCCTAGATACTTTTAATGGAATAATATCTGGATGCCACCAGCCACTGGGCGACAGGCATGAGCAATCGGCCTAGATTTTATTCCTTAGCATCAGCCACTGGGAAAAATTGAAAAATCATATTCCATTACCAGATCACGACAAAAACTTGCTGTTAGGTGCCACCAGCCTAGACGAAAATGAAAAATTTCATAGTGGTAGCTACTGTGCGTAATCCAAATTTAGGTTTTGGTTAGCTAATAGTGTATCATAGTGATAAAAACAGTGAATTTTGGTGACTCAATATGGAAAACCTACAATATTCCGTAAGTCTGCACAACATTTCATAAATGATTATTGGGCATCCTGGAACACTTTTTTACGACACACGAGTGAAAAAAAAAAAGTGTTCCAGGATGCCCAATAATTACCTACTACTATCAACCGTTTTGAAAATGTATTGTCATAATCCATGTCTTACCTTTTTTACAGGTGACATTTTAGGTTGATTGCCATATACTTTATCATAGGTTTTATTATTGAAAATCAGAGGATTGATAATCGGCCCATATTACATATAAATATCTAGTCTACAAAAAACGGGCACGCATCCTCTTAATTCATATGTTGTCTAAATGGCTGCTACTTATGTTGTAACTTTAATACAGTATCATGTAGGTATGGAGTTGTATTGTAATCTAGTGAATGTAGATAATAACATTTAGTTTGATACCTATAGACAAGAGGATAATTAATACTTATAATGACGATTAAGTTCTACCAAAGTTAAAAAGAGAAAAGAGAACAAGAAAAAATACTCCAAAAATTAAAAATGTATGTATATGTCTATTCTATATATTTAGTTATTCTATGTAAAAAAGTGAACATTTAATTTTTCAGCGTCTCTGTAAGCTTTGGTAGGTAGGTTTTCTAAATCTAGTTGATACAAGCTATGCAATTCAGGACATTTTAAAATGGCTTTAATTATTTTTGACTGTCCAGATCTGTTTTTTCTTCACAGACAGACATAATTAGCTGTGCAGAAGGCCAACTAGAACGAGTAGCAACGAGTAGCCTGGATGTCCTCACAAATAACCACACTTTTTCTTATGTTTTTCCTCCTGTTCCATAGAATGTATCAATAGATCTATACAAAACAGGCGGGCATATTGTATGCCTGCAAATATTCTATAACAGACGATGTGTCACCTCCGAACTACGGCATTTCTGTCTCTTCAGTGGTTTCCTTAATCGATTCGGCTCACATGGCTGAAAACAATTCAGTAAAGTCTACACCTAGCCATGGTAATAAAAACAACAGTAAAATATGGTCAACCAGGCACGACAAATGTACATACCTATAAGAGTATTAACAGATTTAGAAGCAAAAGTTGAAGAGAAATTCTTAAAGCGTAAGCGTAAAGTTTGCCACTGTCATGTATGGTACCTAGATGATGTAGGTTTCATTATATAAAATTAAAAGACACTATGTACTTTTTTGTACATACATAAGACATAAAAGATTCTCCCCTGGCCGGTGCTATCGAGATTATGTAAACACAAGATAGTGACTTTGATTTCTTTTATGAAAGTGTACTTATAACTGTTTATAAAACCTTCTAACCTATATCTCTAAAGTATGCTTTAGTTTCAGGAATAAAAATATATACTTAATAATGATGGCTATTGACCGTCAATTACCTGCATTTCCAACTCGGGCAGCCTCAGTTCGCGGGCGGAGGCGACTGATGCGACCGAGGCGTTGGACACTGAGTCCTCTGATGACGACGAGGAGGGGGGCGCGGGGGCTTGGGAGCGGGACCTCCGGCGCCCCCCCTTGCGGCCGCGGGTTGCGGCCTCGCGGCAGCCAGGCACCTCGAGGGGCAGGTGAAGAGAGAGTAAAGCATTCCACAGGGAAAACAAACGAGTAAGGAAGGTAACTATGACAAATCGTTGGTATCGATCTCTTCGTCAGGAAACGTCTAAGGCCAGTACGACGTTTAGTTAGTACAAATAAAAATTATTTTATTTATATATTGGGTTGTTACATAAGGTACGATTATGAGCACAGTAAAATTGACTTGTAACATTAAAGGATGCATTATCTATGGGTCAGTAAGTCAGATAGTGGTGATAGATAACAATTGAAGGCCTCATTTCGACTGGTAATAACGACATTGAAGGACTTACTTAAAAAAAAACGTAAATTACATTAACAAAAGTTACATGACCAGTATTGAAGCTGAACTTCTCGGTTGTAAAGGGAGCGGATTATTAGAGCGAATATTTAGAGCGGAGCACCTGACTACTAGACTTTTTTACTGACAATTATACTTTGCTAGAACCATATTGAGAATAAAAATTCGCTAAGAAAAACCACTTACTTCTAACAAATTGTGCATGGAATGAGGCATATGCGGCAGCGTGGACTTGGCCGTGCCGGTGCCCTCGTGCGACGCCGTCCTCGTCGTCCTCCTGTCTCTCTTCCTCCCCGACTTCTTCTGGTTGTTGTTCGCAGCCTTACAATTGTTTCCTTTCACACACTCCGAACTCGGGAAATCATATAGACCATCAGAGTCCGTAAACGGAAGCTGCCTTCCATAAAACTGCGGTGAAAACCTCCCTAAGCCAGTCTTGTCACTCAACGGGCTTTCGCTTCTCGAACTCACTGGACTCAACGGCCTACTACAATCAGAAATCAAAGTAGGTGGTTTCAAACAAGCTTTCTCATCCAATCCCCTTTCTATACTTATACATTTAACTATCGAACATTTGGTCACTCCACTAGGAGAACAAATCGTTGTTAGCGGAATCTCTAAGGATTCCTTCAAAGCTACCATAGTTTCCAATTCCTTAGCACTGGACGGCACGTCGTCTACTCTCTCGTCTGTTCCTATACCTTCATCGTTTGATTCCAACAAGGGATCATCAGACAATGTCTCTGAATCCGATCTACCCCGTCTTCTCTCCTTTGAGTCGTCATTCGAAGCCGCTGGGTTAGAGTTGGTCTTCATAAGAGGTCGTCTTCTGGATTGAAAACACGAGGGACCACCGCCTGAGCCGGGGTCTTCCATCTCTGATGGACACAAGGGATTACTGGAGCCACATCTAGATGGACCTGGACTCGCCATAGAACTGTATCCAGACGAGGAAAGATTCGATTCTGACGGCGCTCTTTCTCCCCTAGCGGACATTGAGAATGGACTCAAGTAGCACATGTTGCCGCTGGGCGGTGGCGGGCGGGGAGACATAGGCTCGTCAGATTCTTCACTAGCATTGTAGGTGACTGTTATCAGCGGCGGCGATTGGAACTCTAAATGCGGTGGAGTACGTCTAGGTGGGGGAGAGCCAGGCGAAGGGCGCTCTATCATGAGAACAGGCACCCTAAGTACTGGTGGCGCCGGCGATGGAGAAGACATTTCTCGCTCTGAGTCCTGACTTTGAGTGAAGCTGGGGCTGGGCGAGTCCGTCACGTGTGTTGATGGCGTCGGAGTGTCAGTGCTGATTGCAGGCTGCCGTAGCTGAAAATAAATTACAAAAATACATACATGTAATCACGACTATTATCCCCGAAGGGTTAGTCAGAGTCTACCATAGTGTCCATAGTCCGCTTTTCACCAAATAGAGACTACACATGTCCTCAGCGTGTCAGTTGGTGAGCCCATCTCTGCTTTATGCTGCTGGAAGTATGTGCAGTCTTTAGTCCATTAGTCGTCTTTTACGACACCCAAGGGAAGAGAGGGGGTGGTAGTATTCTTTCACCGCTACGCGACAGGGTTACAAAAAAAAATTAGCCTCTATAATTCTTTCTATGAATTTCTGTCCATGTTTATGTTCTCGTCAAAGTTATCCACTTTGTCCTGCCGTTTCCATCTTGATTACCGTTTAAGTATTTAAAATAATCTAGGTATTAGTATTTGAAAATCCGGCACCCGCACCTGGACCGGCAATCCAAAGGTCATGGGTTCGAATTCCATTCGAGCTTTCCTGAGACTGGTTGTTTTTTTCTAGTAAACATTTTATTCTAAATCTATATAGGATTGTGAATGCAAAAAATTCAATAGTAAAGATATTTATAAGCAATTACGCATTGAGATAAACTAATAGAGGAGCAAACCTCATTACCGCGCGTCCTAAAAAATGTAACCACTATTTAACCGCGACGACGTAGCTTTGAAACCAATAAACATTTTAATGTAAACATATAACTGTCTCATCTACACAAGTCGCAAGAACCATGCTGTCACTAAAATTAGACAAAGACAGATACATAGTCATACGCTGGCGGGCCAGTGTTGCCTGCCATATGAATTTTACCCCAAAATAAGAAAAAAATAGAATATTTTTGAAAGCAATTGTTTTATAAAATACATGAATTTAAATAATACTATTATTATAAAGAGGAATAATTTGTTTGTTTGTTTGCATGTAGCCGATAAACTCGGGAAATTAATATGCTACTATTTTAACATAATAGAAACTATGTTAGCAGGACAGGGCCTCAATCACACTAAGCACCAACGATATTACCAAAACTATACCTTTACCGTTCAGCTGACTTCGTATAGCGGTATCGCATGTGTCAAACGCGATAGCACTGTAAAAGTACGTCTAACGACTACATTTCAGTTGTGGTTCGGTTGAGATTATTTAACGACTAGCCCCCTAGGACGCGATGCGTTTTCTGAGTGAATGCTTACTTACTGCTTGCGGTGCTGCGGCCGAAATGTCAAGCAGTACTAAGTAGGCATTTGATTGCAATGTATATCGCGATTTATCCCGTTGACATAGTTTTAATATGATGTTTATATGTATTTAAGTATGGATATCCGTTAACTAGCCGCCATAGTACAAGCTTCGGCTTAGTTTGGGGCTAGCTCATTGGTGTGATTGTTGAAATATATTTATTTATTTATTATTTACTTTACGAAGATAAAGTTGCGAGGAACAGCTAGTATTATTTAAATAACATGTCTTGCTTACTAGATACATAAAAGTAAGAATAAGTAATGAAATAATCCTCCTGCCCCCGAAATTAAATCGTTTTCGCTAGTAAGAAGTAGTGGTAAATGTGTTCTGAATTACTAAACATAATTATTTTTTTTCATTTTGATAAGTTAAATAATTTATATGTCAATAATATAGTCATAATCTAATTTTATGTAGGTATTTACTCATGCTACATGATAAAATGTCACTATTTTAATGAATTTTTTTTATAAATGTTCTCTTATAGTTTTTGCCCAGTGAATGGATATTTATTCGGCATATACAGACATTTATCGGGCATTTATCCAATGCACCCAAAACGCCCGGGCGTAAATCCATCACTAGCCATAATGGTAGTTTATTTATACAAACAGTAATCAAACTCCGCTATGAAGCATCAGTTTTGTGTTTAGTCTCTTTTTTGTATGTTTTCATGCTATAATCTTGTTTTAAATATTTCTTCTCACGGCGTCCTGCATCTTTAGGCACCCTGCGAAATTGATCATATTAAAAATATAATATAATATGATTATTAGATTATTAATTGATTAAATATACTACAAATTAATAAGATTGCATTAATGTTTTCAACGAAACTTAAAATATAATTACATATTATTATTTAAAATCGGAGGTTACAACTTTATCCATTGATTAATTTGTTTCTCCCATTAAACTGGGAAACCAAAACGAGGTTTTTAATGGCAACACTGAACATAAATCACAATATTTGTTATTTAATTATTTTTTGTGTGTTTTTACGTCAATATCAATACATTTACAATGTACATACGTATGGAAAGTAATTCCGCTTGAGTTATGATGGTTCTGTGACCTTTAACCGCATTCTTTCACTATGCATTTACCCATTTTCCGTCCGGTTCAACCTGGCCGGCGTCACACTGAGGACTGAACTGACATTAGCTAGGCATATGGCTGTGGCCATATGTGAGGTGGCAACGCTTTCGCGCGGTAATTGCTAATCTAGTGTATATATATCAATGCAATTACGTCTTTATCGATTGTTAAATACTTCCAATAGTATTTTTTTCGACTGTGAGGGTAGACTTCACAGTGACGTAATACCGCTGACTTGCAGCGTAAATCAAACTACCTACTAGAAAAAATTCAACTAGTCTTCTGGGGTCTCGGTTGCTTAGCGGTTAGAGCAATGGACCGGCAATCCAAAGGTCATGGGTTCGAATCTCATTCGAGCTTTCCTGAGACTGGTTGTTTTTTTCTAGTAACCGTTTTATCCTAAATTGTGAATGCAAAAATTTCAATAATAAATACAATATAATTTGTCAAGAATAAAACGGACATAAGCGCTTCTCATGGCTATGGGGACCGGTCTCCTGATGACTCCCTACAAAGTTCAGATACTCAAGATATGCAGCTACAAATAAATTTACCCTTAATTTTAATCCAGCTATAGGTCTCTCAGGCTTCGTTTCATATCTGATCTCATCGAACTCATCTTCACTTGGCGAGACGCAGGTGCCGGTAGATTCACTTTTGTTATCTGGCTCCATAGCTGCTCTGGACATCCTTGGTGATGGTAGAGGGGTAGGCAAGGGTGTAGGAAGGGGAGTGGGGAGAGGGGTCGGCATTTCTCTAATAGGTGAAAGGCACTTGTTAATTCCACTCGGAACTTCGAGCAGAATTGAAGGGGGATGGAGTAAATTGCTACCTAAGGATGAGGATTTGTGAGCACTGAGGGGATCGAGTACCTGAAAACAATAATGTTTTCCTCTTAGATGAATGATTGGTCTCGCTGCAGACCAATCATTCATCTAAGGTTTTCCTTATATTTATTTATTGGTATTTAGATACTGTCAAGTCAACCAATGTTCTTGTTAATTTAAATAGTAAAACAGTCCGTTAACAGTGCGCTTGGGAATGGTCTATCAGCAAATTTTTATTAAAATTTCCAGATATAAAAACAAATAGGTAGTTATAAAAACTTCACGCTCACAGACTAAGAAATGAATAGAGCTTTTTGTTATAATTTAAAGAGGTGCGAGGTTTGGGTATAGTTAAGTTAATATAACATTAAGACGCAATGTCTTAATGTTATATATAGGCGTTTAGGTCAATGTGGAAAAATGTGATATTTGTTACGCAATTCAGTGACGTGGGTAAGTTCTACAAAATTTACCTGAATCTCAATGGTATTGTGCGGCCTCGATATAGGCGAGTCTGGTGCTAGCGATGGTATATGGGACGACGTTAGTGAAATGTCATCGGCGTCGCCAGTGTCGTCCTGAGGAGATGAGGCAGAAGGAGTGCTCGATAAGGACACCCCTCCTGATGAAGCTCGGGACACTATTGCAGCGGACGATGATGAGAAGTTTCGGAACATCGCTAGGATGGAGTCCGCGCTAGATATTTTCGGTGTTCTGAGAAAAAACAGGTTTGTCTTGAAAGTCTGAAAAAAATCTGGCTGTATAAAATGTAGTAAAAATATTAATTGAAGATATATATAGAAGTACTAATAAAAAATACATAAAAGACTTTCAAGTCATTATTACGTTTTTACGGTTTCTTACCTTGAGTATTTCTTAAGAGCAGCGTGAGCCAATGTTAAATCAAGGCTAGACATGGAATCACTGCCTTGGTTACTAGATGTGCTATGAGGAGACCTCATTTCAACTCCTGGTGAAGGTGGAGTACTCGACGCTCTCGCTCTCATTCCTCTATCCGCTATCACGGACATGGGAATCGTTATTGTATTCACCATATCAACGTCGGAACTAGAACTCATTTCAGCGGAGACCTTATTAAGGAGTCTAGCAAAAGTTACTTTCTTCTCTAATTTAGGGTCTGATATGTGTCGCATAGAAGGAGATGTGGAGGGTGTGGACGCTTCACTAGCGAACGAAGTTTCCTTAGTGTCAATGCCGTAGTCCATGAAAGCAGGAGCGCTTTCTACCGTACTCAGTGTTCTCTTTTCCGACATTTGGATCAACTCTCCCATTGTGATTTTCTTAGAGTGGTCGTTGCCCGACGCTGGGCTTATTAACTGTTGAAGTATTTGTTTTTTTTCCGCCGCGTTCTTCTTTGTTGGAGTAGAGTTGTTTCGCTTTTTCCGTGGCGAAGGTGTTCCTGTATAGAAATACAATTTTAATTATACCCACTACAGACGTCCAGATCGTTCTATGACAAGCGTTTGATACGACATCAATGTTCATGACAAAAAACTACACAATATTCAGAAATATATATTTTTTTATTTAAACGCTTACACATTTAGAAACATTTAAAAGTTGAGAGATCACCATCATGCCTCTGATCTCTTCATTAGTGCAGGAAAGAAAGCCAGTTATTCAGGGCATGTGTCAAATTAGTAAATTTTGTAAAATGGTGCCAATTCGTTTTTAGTGTAGAAATAGGTATGTAGTGTTAATTGAAACCTTTGTAAAATTTTGTGGCATTTATTAAGACAAAATGAATGGGGATGTTGATCTACCAAAGTCATGGTTATTGGAATTTCAGAAGCAACATTGAAAGCTAACAGTAAGTGCGTTGTGCAGTGGTGTTGACCATAGACTTTAATTTTCCAATAACCATATTAGAAAAGGACAGTGTCATGCTTTGTGGGCAGTTTCTATGCAAGTCTAGAATAGTTTAATGAAGATGTTATAACAACCTTTGCATAGTGCACAACAATGTCCGCGATTATAGAACATGCTTAAGCAACATTCAACATTCTTAGAGATACCATCTTTTAAACTGTCATTTCTATTAATTTTGATGTTGAAAATAGTTGTTCAAATGACAGCTTAAAGGATGACGCACTAGTTGGACGATCTAAAAAGGTGTTAACGAAGGAAGGAGCGTCTACATAGAAAACTTTGTGCATAGTCAAGGGTGCACACATCGATTGAAGTACGGAAACAGCTGGACCAGTTTATATTGGTCCGGGATAACATTCCACATTAAGTGTTAGTCGACAGCAGGGACACATCCAGTGCTATCAGAGCTCAGGATCACCGCGCGCTCCGCAAAGATGTTTGATATGATGTCCACGAAATTAATGGTCGTATTTTAATAAATGAATGTATGGATAATGGTGATATCCCTTTGATGTAAGTTTGTAACAAACGTATTTCGAGGGAGCTCGAGCCTCTTTATGTGGTTGCAGGTGCAAAGCTGCATGATTTTATGAAGTTTAGGTGAAATGAAGACAGAAAATTCTAAAAATTTTGTAGTTTTTTTTTGTGTCTGAGTGTGGAGATATAAGTAAATATGGCATTCGATAAAAATAAACTAAGAAACATGTAGCCTTAACTTGAGATGGATTAAGATTGAAATTACAGTCATGAACGACTGTTATTAAAATTATGTGATAAGTGAAATGTGGGCAGGAGTATAAAAATATAGAAATTAATGGTTGATAAATGTACGTGTTATAAATAAATATTCTTTGATATGGTTGTGTTTTTAGAATTATTATTCCGTGTAAAGCATGATGAAAACGTGGATTCACTTTTAAATATGGAAAGGAGATTTTAACAATACCATACTTTTGTACTAGATGCGAATTTAATAATAACGTTATCAATCGAATACGATTGACGAGTTTGTTGTTAAGTTAAGTACACGTTACAAGTGTTATAACTTATAACTGATGGCATTAGTAATACGTATGTGGCACATTTATACAACATTAAAAAACTAAACTCTAAAAGGAAAAGGTTGCTACCCGCAAGTATTAAAAGAGGAGAAATTTATAATACCTTGATAAAGGCGCATGCAACTGTGCCGAAATATCGGATACTCAAAGACAACTAAAACAGGTACCTAATAATCCCGTTCATAATTACTCTAATGTCACTATGATAGTTTGAAAAGGAATAAGTAACATTGATCATTCAAAGACTTGTGTGATTAACACCAGAATCAATAGGTTTACATGCAGAAGATAACGTTAAAGAAAGTTGTTTAAAAGTAGCGCATGAAGGGGAAAAAACGCATGTAAATAATACAGTGATGAATAAGTATAAGTTTGATGGATGGAAGGGTAGAACCCAAGATGGATGGATTGTGTAGGGGTTGATATCAATGAAAAGGGAGTGACTGTTGAAGTGGCGGCTAATAGAAGAGAGTGAAAGGAAAATACATTTTGCGTCGACCCCAACTACAAAGAAATAAAATGAAGAAGAAGACAAAAAAAGACTTTCAAAGAACAGCACTGCAGCTGTGCCGTAATGTGATCAATGTTACTCTCGATTTCAACGAAACGGTAAAAGAAATGAATGAAATGGCCAAATGAGTTGCGCATCGGTGCGGATCGCGCGGCCCCGCCCCGCCCCGCTCCGCTCCTTACGTCCGGGCGGCGGCTTTAACAGATCGTCCAAGCTAAAGGTGCGCGCGGCCCGCGGGTGCGGCGCCAGGCTCGACACCGACGGCTTGCGGATACCGAGCCGCGTGAGGAGCGTGCGCGGCTCCCCCGGCGGCGTCGCCACGCCGCGCGCGCCGCGCCGCGCTGTGGACAAATCTTCACTGTTTTTGCTGGTGGCCGCAGGTAACGGCACCGGCCTGCTGGAAAGCCCTCAACTTCCACCACAATTTTAAATGAATGTCCCCACGCTATGCCATAAAACCACTTTCCGTAAAACGGTCCTACGACCCCCGATACCACGATTAACCAGACTTTTAATGTTTGTCAATTAACGGACTTACAAGATGATTCACTATTTATTTTCAAACAAATGCCGGAAATTTCTGAGACCTGCCAAGTACCTATTTATCATTTCGACCTCAGTATTGCAACTATTATTCAATTTAACAACTTGCAATGGCCGCCTATAATCGTTTATAATAAATACTTTGATATAAATTCTTTTTATTTTTCTTTTTTTGTAAACGCCTTGATGTAGCAAACGTTGTTGACCCTATTAAATAAATATAATAATAAAGTAAAATGGACGGTGAGGACACAACAGAGCCCGATGTGTAGGGTACTGCTACTGTGAGAGGAAAACCTCTACAGGCTCCACTAAGAGGACGGTGAGAATTCTATGTTACTTGCAAAGGGGCAATATTTCTTATGAAATAATATGTGGCTGCAAATACTGTCAACCAATACTGGTAGGTAGGTACTACTGGGTTACATGCGGTTTGGAGCCCTAGATCTTCTAACAGCCGACGGTCACATGACATAATTACAGTGCCACTACATGCAACATACTGCAGTTAAATGTAGTAACTATTTGGTCAGTGTGGCAGTGTAGTCAAACATTCTTGGCAGGCAGACGTGTTGTTTATTTCTGATATGAACTTAGCTGCTGACTACACTGCTGCAAATATTTTGCGGAGTTGTTTAAAGTCGCATTTTGCAGGAATATGGAAATGCTAATGTCACGCTAAGTCATATTTGTTATGTCTCATATGGTGGTCTACGTATTGCTTGAGAAACGTGACCTGTCCAGAGTCACCATTACAAAGAATTTGGATGAGCAATTGACCCTAGTGGTTTTCTAAGGGAAGGCATTATTTCTACGGGAATGTAGCCTTCCTGGTACGTCACTTTACACTATAGATTGTTCGTGAAGTAAACTAGAGGGCACCTATTAAGGCAAGGGCCTCGTCTCGGGTGGTCGTGTCATGGAGAAAAGCGCCTGGCACACGTCTGTACCTAGACAACAAAGCCTGCTGGAAAACCGTGGTTCGTACCCTAACCCCAAGCCAACGAATAAAAACGCCCATGACAAATTTGCTGTAAGTGTCAAAAGTCAGCATCAATCTAGGAGCACAAGTAAGTATTCTAAATACGATAGACAGACTAATAAATGATGTATCTATCTGCAGCGCTGCCAAATCGCTCAAAGCAGTTACCTAATGCTTCAGAATGACGCTTATTACGAATTGACGCTTCAGGATCGAGAGAGTGATGATGTTATCGTGGCCGGATTGATCTACTCTACGGACAAACCGCGTCATTGGCGCTCCGTCTCCGTGGTGGCCACCGCGGCGTACCGGCGCCGCCCCGCCCTACCTCCGGCCCCGCGCCGCGCCGCGCCGCGTGCCGCTGCCCCAACACCCACACCAACACCCATACACACACAAGCGCTTGGACGCCCGCCCATTGGCGGTACTAACTAGGGTTACGCGACTTGATACTAAACTTTTTACTGTTCCCAGTAATTATTTTGTTTAAGCAATTTAAGACTTACTTACGACTTACGCTATTATAAATAAAATAAGAGTTCGTGTTTTAGAAACACACTCTTAGTCTATTTATAATTGCGGACGCCGACTTGTCTATACATTTAATGTACGTCCAGGTAAGTTCATGAACATTGCATGACTCTAGACTACAAGTGGTCACAAACACTTATTAAAAAAATTTCAGGCAGTTTAAAAATTTTTTACTGAACTATGTTTTATCACATAATGTTCAGTTATTTAAGAAATTTATCAACAATGTTTATATACTGTCTAGGTACTCATAAATCATTGTAATGAGTAGTTTAAAGAATATACGTTTTTATTTAACTTAATATGTATTATAAATAACAAGTAAGCACGGCAACCCTGTTTTTTTAAATCAACACACTATCAACACAAGTTTTTAGAACTTCTACGAACGTTCTAAAGTTGGTAGTGCATTCTGAAGATTACTTAATATCATTTTGAATCGGACGTAACATGGATTAATTATCCAAGCTAATAGTGTGTTGAACTGTCCAAGCGCTTTGTTTGTGTGGAAATTCTTTTTGACACTTAGTTAACACATTTACTTTAACTTGGATAGTACATTTTATTGTTAGAATATACACATAAACAAAGTTAGAAGCTAAATGGAAAACTTTGTATTTTAATTCTGTAAGAAAATAACATTTCAATGTATCGGTTTTGCAATAGTCCAATTTAAAATAATTGTGCATCTTACCAATCCAGAAACGATAATTGTATTATGTGTAATAGAAACATGTATGAATGTCTAGTTTTACTCTAATCTAACGCAGTGCATGCACCGACATGACAAATAAGAGAAATGCAAAACAAATGCTAATGTGAGTTTCTGGACTCGCAAGTTTGAAACAACACAGAATAGAAAAAGGATAGACAATGAAGAAAAATTACGCAAAACGTGTCCTTACCATCCCAGAGACAGTGCGTTTATCGAAAAAATACATGAGTATAGCAGAAATATTATTACAATAATGAATCAAAGCTTCATCAATAGTACTGTGACAGATACATACGCTATACAAAATTATCTGTCACCTCAATAAGACTATGTTTAACAGAAATCTGTGTATTTATCATAAATTGTGACTGTGATAAGCTTTTACGCATTTGAGAGTGCTTTCAAAGGAGATTGGAGATACAACGAACAAGAATTTTCTAATGTTAGGGGCACTGAATACTGATTGACAACACTTCATTTTGAGCAAGATAGAGAAATTCGATAACTAATTGTATAAATCTGATATCAAGCTTATATCATATAAAAGGACTGCAAGAGACGTGACTGTCAACTCTGACCGCATAATATTTCAATCGATACAAAAAAAACTATAATTTTTATTACATTATCGTACGGGCTTTCGAATTAAAAAAAATTTTTTTGCACACAAGTAAAAGTTAGATAATTTTTTAAAATATTTTTAACATAAGTGTTTATTTACAAAGTAATGGTCGGTCAAAAAAATGAAACATTGTCAATCGCGAGCCTAAAGAATTACCCTGCAGTTCGATAAAAACAAATGAGCAAACTTACGTCTGGCACACCTATCCGCTTCCTCCGCCAGCAGCTTCTCAATCTTCTCTGGGAAGTGCCTCTTGGCGCACCAGATCAGGCCAACCATGCCGAGCACCGTGAACACGGCGAACAGGCCCAGCCAGAACGGCTCCTGAAGCATTTTGGTGCCGAGCCCGACGATGTTTGGCGTCGGGTTGGGGATTTCACACCTGCGGCACAGAATAGTACCTACTAATGAACTAAGTTAGCGTAGCGACTTAAAGTGAAACTTGGCCTCCGATTATAAGAGGTCTGGGTCTGTCCTGCTACCTTCTGCTTGTCACCCGCGTGGAGCCCGCGCAAGTCCTTCCCGAATAAAGGAATGAGTAATTCAGCGGTGCCCTGTGACGGTCACCAACTGGCCTGCAGCCGGTCGCACGTACGTACGCTTCATTTCACTGCACGATCTTCTCCCATCCTCTCGAAGTGGCCGCTGATAATAATATTATATTCAAGCACTCCTGGACTCTCTGACTCCCTGGTAAGAATTTTAGAGATACATTTTATTATCAGTGGTACTGGATTTTACGACTCGGTGGCGGAGTGGTCAAGCGCTCGGCTCGATATCGGGACGGTTCAATTCCCAGGTCAGGCAAAATGTGTTTTCGGATTTTTTGATGCACAGCACGGGTTCGTGATCACCAACCCGCATTCGGCAAGAGGGGTGATTAAGCCAATACCTACCCATCAATTGTAGCGATGACTCGATTTCAATGATGAAGGCCTTTGCCCGGATCGTTGCAAATGGAAAGGCGTGGTCGCTACAGGAAAACGTATTTATGTCAATGGCTGACCTCCTCCCCTTCCATGAAGGGTTGCACTGGCACAAGAATCCGCCGTCCCGTTCGCTGCAGGCGCCGCGGTTGTTGCACGGGCGCGCCGCGCACGCGCGCACCCGCTCCGCGCACCGCTTGCCGCGCCAGCCGCGCGCGCACACGCACGCCCACGCGCCGCCGCCCGCGCCCGAGCCCGCGCCAGAGCCCACGAGCGAGCAGTTGCCGAACACGCACGGCGAACGCTCGCACGCCGTTAGCAGGCAGAATATACCTGGGTGTAACGGAGGATAATATGAGGCGACTATGTAAGACCGCGTCAAAAACACAATACTGCGCTCCAAAAGACAAATCGCTGATGTTGGACTAAAGGCCGCCATTCTGAAGTGGAGCTGGGCCGGACACATTTATCGCATGTCGGACGAAATGTGGGCGAAAACAACGACTATGTGGGTGTCACGCGATGCCAGGAGACGACGCGGCAGGCCCAGAAGGAGATGGCGGGACGACCTCTAGACTCCTACTGCAAATACTGGCCATCAAGAGCTCTTAAGTCTTAATACTGGCTCCTGAAACTAAGATTTTTTCTAGCTCGGAAGTCAGGGCAACAATAAATTATTGTAAAAGGTTATTTTATTAAAAATTAAGTTATTAATCGCGAAGAGTGGAAAAGGGGAAGGGAGGCCCTTGCCCTGCAGTGAGACGACCATGGCTGACATAATAATAATATGTAAAGGACAAAATGATGAAAAGTAATAACGTATAGTACCTAATTGTAATAAAAAAAAGAAATAAATTAAGAAAACTTACAAAGCAACGAGGACTACATGGATCAGAGTAAAACAAAAGAAGGTTAACAGGTCGTAAGAACAAGACAGCCGTGGCGTCTTATAACCTTCCGTTTAGACTAAAGTTACAGAGAAAGATGTATCGTCCGTCCTGTAAGAGTTTACCTGTGACGGTTGGATTACCAATCGCTGGAACTTCTGCTACCAGGAAATGTACTACAGTTGCCTTATCTGGTACCGACCTCGCAATTGTGTAAATCGCAATTTATACTACGAGGCGTGACTGTAACTTTGGTGTTCCGATTCATCAGGACAGAATGTAAGTACCTACTAATTTAAAATTGACACGAAAAGAAGAAGAAGCAGTCCCTCTGATTGAAAAGTTCCTACTTAAGATCTGTGTATTTTAACAGTTAGGAACAAACAGTGCTAGCCTTACCCGTGTAATAGCCGCTGCACTGGCAGAAGTTCCTGCTGTCGTCGGTTGCGCACGCGCCGCCGTGCAGGCAGGGGTTGGGGTAACACGACTCCAGGCTGGTCTCGTCCGGCAACAGCAGCAGCTTGCTGTGGTAGTCGGGGTCTACCAATCATTGGAATACTCTTAATATACAGATAAAAATAACTTAACTCTCACACTCTAAATTTTCTGATTCAATCATAATTAAATGATTACATTTACACACGTCAATCAACTTTTCAAGTGCTTTTGACAAAGTCAGTTATCAGTCACGTGGTTTTAACAAAACTTAATAATATAGGTATGGGTGTTATGCTGTTACAATGAGTTGTTTCATATTTGTAATAAAAAATATCACAAACGTGGCTGTAAACAGCTTCGAGTCCGAAGTATTTTTCGATGAGCCTGGTGTACCACAGGGCTCTCATCTGGGTTCCTCTCTTACTTTTAATATTTATAAACAACGTCGTGGCCAAAATAAGTCTCCTCTAGTGGCTAAGCCACCGGTTTCAGAACCCTTCTGGGTCCTGGGTTCGATTCCCAGCGGGGAATCGAACTTCGGGTTGGTGGTAGGGCTGTTAAGTTCGCCTGCCTAGCTATCACTACCTTATTTAAGTCTGTCGCCATAACATACATGATAATCACGACTATTCCAGGATAAAAATCCCCGAAGGGCTAGTCAGAGACTACGCAATGAGGACAGCATAAGCAGTCCTTTACCATAGTCCACTTTTTACCAAATAGTGAATGCACATGTGCTCAAGGTGACAGGTGGTGAGCCCATCGCCGCTCTATGCTGTTGGATTTATGTACAGTCTTTAGTCCGTTAGTCGCCTTTTACGACACTCAAGGGAAGAGAAGGGGTGGTAGTATTCTTTCAGCGCTAAGCGACACGATTATCACATATTACCATAACGGTTATCGCCATAACAACGACGTTTATAGCAATGTTGAGTTCCGACAGTTTAGAGATAAGATAGCCCGTTCCTCAGTGGTTGAGGAATCCGGAAGAAGCGTGCTTCCACTTTCGGCCTTATATATCTACGGCCGTATCGTAATACAAGTCAACAAAATGAGTAATACGGCTTTTACCCAAGGACGCAGATCTCTTGCTGTCTGAAACAATTTTTCTGACTGGTGTTCACACACCACAACGGAATGCTGCTGAACAATAAATGCTATCACATTAGTTGCACTAGAAAGTGAAACCCTATCAATAACGTCTACGAACTGGAAAGCGTGACTTTTGCGTTTTGGAGATCTGGCGAAACAAAGGTCTGGCAAAGTAAACCCATCTTTGTTGAAGACGACCATGTTACTGCTGAAGGACAGAGACGGGGTTTCGGGCAGCTACGCTTTCATTTTTATCAATTAGTTTTCCATCGGAACTGCCCAAGGAAGCTATTGGAGGAATACATCCAATAATATTGCTTCGTTTTCCTTGTATCGCTCAGTGACAGTATTAAACTGATGCGGTTATCGAGTGAATGCACTGACCTTTGTTGACGACGACGGTGACGTCCATCTGCAGCGGGCGCTCGGCCGCGTGCTGCGTGACGGTGAGCGCGTGCAGGTACGAGTTGATGACGAGCGGCGCGCCCGCCTCCACCTTGCGGCGGCCGCGCGCGGCGTCGCATAGGATCCACTCGGTGCCGTTGTTGTCGCTGTAGCTGTCCTTCACCTAATGTGGATGAAATTGCTGGTTAATGTAACCTAATGAACACCAAATACTTGTTTTGCGAGGTCAAAATGATGATGAATGAAAAGTAAGCGCGAGCAAAATCAATCCATAATTGTAATATGATGAACAATTTGTCTAAAATTCAAAACTCAGTATTTTTATTGCAAGACCATGCTTGTAAAAAATAGAAAATGATAACCCAAGAGCCTAAAGGACCTCCTATGCGATTCTATAAGCGACACATAGACGCTGCGCACATGGATGTGATCATAGATGTTATAGCTGTCACATCGTTTGCTGCAGTCACGGCTGTGGTCAAGTTGAGGCTGTTTTACTTACAGAATACTGTCTTTATACCTACAATAAATGTCAAAGAAGTGATTCCCTATCACGCCGCTGCTTCCAAGGCTTAAACGATGTTTGCGCTAAGAGAATAGCACTATTTAACTGGGATAGTGTCGCATTGAGGTGTTATAGCTAGAGAGAGACGACACTGAGTTGCAGCGACTAGGCGTTTGTGTCGTGTCGTGGGGGAGATGATCATGTCCGTCAGTACGCGTGGCTAGCTCACCTCGAGCCACCCGTGGCCCGGGCCGCAGGGCGCAGGCTCATACAGTGTGGGCGCGAGTCGTGCGCGGCGCGCGGCCAGCGCCAGCGTGTGCCGCGGCGGCGCGAGCAGGCGCGCGCGCACGGCGGCCCGCGGCGGCGGCGGCTGCGGGTAGTTGGGCGCGCCCAGCCGCCCGCCGGCCTCTAGCCACACCACGTGACTTACGTTGAGAAACCCCACTGCACAATCAATCGTCATTATCATTGTGATGTATGTGGGTACCTTGACATTTATTATTGTGTATGGCGGTGCGTGTTTACTGGTAACTCGGTGTATGTCTCACATTATATGGTTGATAGATGTTTCATTCGCTCCCAACACCTTAAGTCTAGATTTATCAATCGTCATCATCATCTCAGCACCTACTGCTGAGTATAGGCCTCCATTATTTTGTGCCGATTCTCCTGTGCTGTGCCGATCTCATCGGTATTCGAGCATTTTAGAAATGCTATGCATTCTATTAGAAAACCGCCGCTCCTACCTGCACAGGCGATACAGTAAAACATAATATGCTGGATTTTATTTAAAAGCCTCCGTGGCCTAGTGCCGACCTCGATGTGTTACTATCTCGGACTCAAAAGTCATCCGGTTCCATTTATGATGGGTGGTAGATAGTGCTGTAATTGGTTTGGTTGGGTACTCTTATAAAAAGTCTGTAACCATAACAAATAAATAAATAACAACAATGTCAGTACATAGTATTGTTGTGATCTGACAGTTTAGAGGTATGATAAGTGCCTCAGTAGTTCAGAACTCCAGGTGTAATACGCCTCTACCTTCGGCCTTACTGGTATTTACCATTAAAAAAAGCTTACCTGTTTTAAAATGCGCTAGAAACCCCACCCCCGTGACGTTTTCCCCAGTCTTCAACCTCAGCCTCAGCACTTCGGATTGCGATAAGAACAGCCCATTGGTCAGGATGCTGGGGTTCATAAATGGACGGATTGGCATGGTCTGCAGGTCTACTTGGACTTCGAGAAAGGAGTCGTCGGGGATTGAGTTGCTCAGGTTGGCGGGGGTCCCTTTTGCGAATGTCCCGTAGCCGAAATCGAAGAAGCTGATGTTGAGGAAGACGCGTTTGCCTGCAACAACGAATAAAAAACTAAAACCTTTGAACCCTTTAAAAGGTAGTGCAAAAAATGAGGGTGGCAATAATTTTTCAGCATTCGTGTAAAGTGTACGGCACACAGTAGTAGCATTCTGCCAAGAATCCGATTGAATGATTACCATCCCAACCTTCGATCAACAATACCAACTAGATAACGCGTCACGTACAAAATCAAAGCTAAATTCTGTCCACGTGAATAAACACTTTTTCAAAGCAATAAATTACTCCTGTCACTTAAAAATTAAAAGACGTCAATAACAATTAGTGGTGAAATCAACCTTAAGGGGCAACAAATTAGTAGATACTTTTTCCTGTTATTGCCTTGCGAGAAAATAAGAGCTCACTTCTCAAGTGCGCTCTTATTTACTGAGACACATTTTTAGCGCCGACCTGACATCTAGTTGTATTGTTAATCGAAGATCCCAACACTTATTTATGTAGCTTTACATTACTGCGTTCCGGTTTGAAGGGTACTATATAACCAGTGAAATTTTAGGGCATAAAAGCAAAAGAACTGAAGCTTCAGGATCGGCAACGTGTGATGTCTATGGGCTGCGGTGGCCACGCACCATCAGGCGGGCTTGTTTTCCGGCCCAGAACCAGAAAAAAGCTTCCCTGTCCACCACAAGAAAGTAAGAACATCCAGAAAACTCATCCCCAAAACGTAATGGTAGTAAACATTCGATGGCACAAATAAACCTACAACGTTAGTCGGAAAAGGGGTACTAAGCCGCGGACATCTTAGAGTGCTACTATCAACTGTTATATTGAAAATATAAACTTTGCGAAAAACATTCATATTTTATGCATATTAATATTTAAAAATGTACAACCCTGAATAGGGGCGGGGCTAACGCCACTTGTTAACTCCTGCAATTAACTCAGTGAACTCAAATCTGTCTCTCTCTCGAAAAAGCTGACCGCCAGGGATACCACAGCGTCATTTCTTTTGAAATCTTCAAACAGCTGTTAATCCCAGTACCCCGTACCCCGTAGTATCCCGTACTTAATATATGCACGATTCTCGCTTTTACTTTAATTGTTTTTACATGTCATTGTAGATATATACTTATTACATATCTACACTATATTATTATAACTTCATATTGCATTATACTGTTTTAACTTTTATTTATTACATTTTATTCACACATACTCATATCCATAACTACAAACCTAAACTACCAACTTATAATTTTTTACTTTATTTACATACTTTGACGTGTTTTACTTTCATTAGTATATTTTATTGACAATTCTACCTTATTCGAACCGTGGTTAGGTTGTTGTTATAACACAAAGCAACTGTTGTCTGATAGTAAACCGGTTTATTGTTACTGAGACTTTTTCACGGAGCGGAGTATCCATTAACCTAAGTGCTAGACTATCGTAATACCTGACACAATAGATATTCTATTTATTGTTTCTACACTAATTCTATCATATAATATTTTCGTCCACAATGGTTAAGACAAATATCGAAACCCTTTAAACAGGCTTGGACTCCTTAATGGTAGCAAAATCAACGTCATGTGACGTAGAAGATATTAAATCCTTATTAAACTCAACTAGCCCCCGTAATCGATTAAACATTATCTCGCAAAATATTAGAAGCATCAATTGTAATTTCCATGACTTCACAACACTTATTGAGCGTTCTAATATTGAATGGGAAATAATAGTGCTTACCGAGTGCTGGCTCCCTTCATCAAACCTGGCCCCCCACTACGAAGGTTACTCGCATGTTGCGACCACCCAACATAAAACCCAGAACGAAGGTGTCGTCATCTATCATAAAAAACATCTACGATGCTCAGTTGAAGAACCGTCAGTGGCTAATGCAAATTGTCTTATATTGAAAATAGATAATGAATCTTGTGTAATAGCTATCTATCGCCCGCCAAGTGAACACAATACGATTAACTTTATAAACGACTTAGACGCAGTCTTATGTAGGTTAAAGAACTTCGCAAATATAATTCTATGCGGTGACATAAATATAGACATCTGCCCAAATACCTCCGACTCGCGTCATTACGATTATTTAACTATGTTGGCAAGCCACCTCCTCCTCCCGGCCCATACAATCATAACGCACGGCCGTACATGCTTAGACCATATGATCATTAAAACTAAATTTGATGCGCATTGTTTTGTAGTTGCATCTTCGGTGACAGATCATGAATGCGTTACACTCACTATCTATCTACGTCTTCCCCCGGACCGTTATAAAAAAACTCAGATTCGGATAGACCAAGACAAACTTACTAGTGACGTCTTATTGCTCGACTTCCAACCGGTATTAGATTGTTCAGATACAAACGAAGCTGCGGATCTTTTAATAAAACTACTCGCTACTGTAATATCACATGGTTCTAAATTTGTCCCAATCCCAATAAAGAACAGAACCTGCAAGCCGTGGGTCACACAAGGAATATTACGATGCCTAAAAAACAGAGATAACCTACATAAAAAACTTAAAAAGGACCCTGACAACGATACTCTGAAAGTTACATATAAGAGATACAGAAACTTCTGTAAGGCGGTTCTGAAAAAAGCAAGGCGGATCTATGAAAAACAGGAGATTAACGAAACCGGCAATAATAGAAGAATGTGGGAAGTCATTAAAAATATCACAAGTATAAAAAAGACCCCTGACCATTCTTCTTGTCTAATATCCCCAACAGATTCGCAAAAAAGTTTAAATGCTATAAATTCTTTTTTTGCCAATATTGGGAAAGAGCTCGCCGAAAAATGTATTGCTTCTTCGAACACTCTTTCTTCTCCCCACACTTTTCAAGGTGTCTCCCCAACAAATTCATTAGTTATTCTTCCTACTAATGCAGCCGAGGTTCAGCTGTTGATCGGTGGGTTAAAAAATAACTGCGCTGTAGGTTCAGATCAAATACCTAGCAATATAATTAAGAAGTTTAGTTGTAGGGTTGCCGAGCCTATAACCCATGTGTGCAATTTGGCTTTATCCTCTGGAGTCTTCCCTCGTGCCTTTAAAACTGCATTACTAAAGCCCATTCACAAGGGGGGGGATAGGAACTGTGTTAATAATTTTAGGCCAATTGCAATTCTTCCTACAATATCAAAAATACTAGAACGGTTGATGAACAGACAATTAATGAGCTTCCTAGAATCAAACAGCCTTCTCTCACCACAACAATATGGCTTCCGCCCTCGTAAATCTACTAATGACGCAGTGCACGACATCACCAACCTGATAATTTCCAACTTGGATAAGATGAAGAAATGCCTAACAATATTCCTCGATCTCGCCAAAGCTTTTGACACAGTCTCTATCCCTCTTCTGCTGGGTAAGATGGAGGAGATCGGGAAAGAGGTACTCCACTTAAATTATTTACAGATTACCTCACCAATAGGCGACAGAGAGTCAGGATAGACAATATAACTAGTGATGAGGTACCAGTTACCTTTGGAATACCGCAAGGCAGTATTAACGGGCCAACCCTGTTTTTGATATTCATAAATGGTCTCTGTAATCTTAAACTCAACAACGGGACAATTCTTACCTTCGCAGACGATACAGCCCTATTCTTTAGTGGGGATAGTTGGGAAGAGGTATATTGCAGAGCTCAACGGGGCCTTAACTCAGTTACCGACTGGCTTCAGAATAACATCCTGACCCTTAACATCTCTAAAACCAAATACATAACATTTGCCCATAAAACGCACCTTCTTCCCCCACCGGCTCTCTCCATTACTGTTCACTCGTGTTTGCCCTTATCCTTAAATTGTTCTTGCCCCACCCTAGAAAGGGTTGAGACAATTAAGTATCTAGGTATAGTCTTGGACCAAACCTTGTCTTTTAGACCACACATACAGATCCTCACTACTCGACTTAGGAAGCTTATATTTATCTTCAAGACTCTTAGACACTCAGCCAATCGAGGGACCGTCCGGATGGTCTATTTTGCCCTCTGTCAGTCAATTTTGGACTACTGTATTACCTCTTGGGGTGGCTCATCCAAAACCAACCTAATCCAGTTGGAGAGGGCTCAGAGAGCAGTATTGAAGGTGAGTGCGGGCCTATCCTTCCGTTTTCCTACAACAACTCTGTACACAAAATGGGATGTAATTACCGTTAGACAGTTATTCCTCTTACAAATAACCTTAAAACAACATTCCATAACACCCTATCAACCCGGTCTCAAGAAAGATAAACGCAGACAAGGCAAAGTGTGCCAAGCTCAACCTTTCCAATCCCATCATGCCCAACAGTTCTTTTGTTTTCTAGGCCCCTTCATTTACAATAAGTTTAACGATATACTGTCCATTTATCCTCTCACTAGGTCAGCTTGTAAGAAAGCCATTACGAAATGGCTAAAAAGTCTAGACTATTTACAAACGGAATCATTATTACGTCCACAAATCTAATTTTTAACATAGTAGTTATATAGGTACACTTTAGTTTTATTGCACAAAAACACACATACTTATAACATTTTCTTATGCTGTACTTGTATTTGGATTTTATGTTTGATAACCTATATAAACTATTTAAATGTATAGAATTAACCTAGGGGGTGAGCACTCTGGTGACCAGTAATACGGGTTTCTTTTAAAGAAACCTATCTCGGGCACCAGTCTCTCACATTTTGGCTGGTAACATATTGTATAAGATGGTTTATATTGTTAAGTCAAATATTATGTAAGTACCTAAACATGTGAGAGAAAATAAATTATTATTTAATTTAATTTAATTAATTTAATTTAATCTAAAATTATCCATTTTTTAGGAAAAGTTCTTAGATAAAAGTTATTTACTATCATGTATACTTTACCCTCCTTTCGGCTTAGTACCCTCTTTCCGACTGACGTTGTATAATAACATTATATCTCTTAAGTTGAACACGAACCAGCTGGCGCCAGAATGTCGATGGTGCAGTCGAGGTTCGGCAGCAGGAACCGCGGGTAGTTGGGGCTGTGCACGGTGCCCTCCTTGGACGTGATGGTCTGCGACGGGCAGCCGGTCAGCTCCACCGCCCGCCACGCCAGCGAAAAGCCCGCTCCTTGGTTGCTGGTCAACAACATAACACATACATCCTTTGATCGCTCAAAAAAACTATACACACTATCCCGTACTAAATTCGTACTGGAATAGTTAATATAGCGGAATCGTTATAATAGTGATGTTATGTTAGTTATGATAGATCGCCCGACGACTTGTCTTGCTGGAAACTCTTCTGGAAGGACGAGTTTATGTCCTGCCGGAAGACACTGGAGAGTCCTGCAAGCAGTGCGTAATTTGTATGAAATTACGCCTGGTCCTTCCAGCAGTACCGTGACCTTGAACATTATGCATGTACCTACTTATCAGAAGTTAGAGACCTTTGGCCAGTGTTGATTAGAATAAAAGTCAATGTTTACTAATCAGACTAATATAATTTAATAATCATAACACGTAATAATTTAAATTTTATATATTTTGATTTATTTACAATAAAAATAAATAAATCAAAAAACATACCAGTCTCGTCATTTGCTGGATTTATCCCCTCAACGCCAAAACTATGAAACACTTTCCGTCAATATCCCACCCCACGCGAACTTTACTATTGTTTAGACTTCTGACTACAACGCGGAATACTTTACGGTCATTATATTTTTTTTCCAAAATGTTGACGACTCCATGCGTTGTTGGTGCCAGGCGCATTGAAATACGTCGCGCGAGCGCGGACGGGTTGCCCCCGCCCGTGTATACTCATGCGCCATCGCTGCCCGGCTGAAAGTATGTCGTGCCAAATAAATCCTTTCTATGAAGTGTGAAAAGGAAAGATATACTCAATCTTTTCGTGCAAATTTGACCACATATAATTAAGAAAATTTATTTTACAAAAGTTGCGTCCTTCCGGAAGGACTAAAAGTCCTGCTAGCAGGACTCTGGGCGATCTATCATTAACATATACATTTGACGTATACTTATGTGTTTTAGAATCAAAGCAATTCTTGAGGGAGCTCTTCGTCATGTTGACACAGGTCGCTCACAATCACACAACCAAACGAAATGCGTACCTACGAGTATATATCTAGCTAGGTACTCCTTTTGTGCGGACGTTTTGAGAGCATAAAAATTAAAAATAAAAAACCTTTTTAAAAACAAGCTTTTAAGTAGTTACTTATTTAAATGAGCTAAAAAGAAAAAAAATAAACTTTTACTATCAACTTATAACGTCGTTACACAATTTACATGATTTAAAAGGTTGTCGCGAGATTATGTAAGTACTTGTATTTATCTATACCTACTTACTTACTTAGATTGAAAATTTTAATCAATCACAGCAAGTTATTTAATTTACTTTTTTATTTACACCAGTAAATCTCGCGACAACTTTTTATATCATAAAAATTGTGTAACGACGTTGTTAATAATAAAAGTTTATTTTATTATTTTTAGCGCATTTAAATAAAAGCTTGTTTTTTTATATTTTTAATGTATTTTTTACTTTTATTTAGTAGGTATTGGATTTAAGGTCATCTAGCACTAAAGTGCTCGAAAAGACAAATCCAACGAGCCCAAACTCGATGAGTTTCCGCCGTTTCGTTTAGGAGTTCCTATGGCCACCTCCCGACTCCATCATCAGGACCCTGGACATCATCTAGCACTAAACTGCTCGAAAAGAGAAATCCAACGAACCCAAACACGATGCGATTCCGCCAATTCGTTTAGGAGTTCCTATGGCCACCTCTAGACTCCATCATCAGACCAGCTCAATGGTACCACAACATTGTATTGACATCGTACTTACATAAGTATACGAAATTTCAGCTCAATCGGTTGAGGAGAACTGGTCTTAAATTCAGTTGTAAGATTTGCCCTACTTAAACTAAGAAACAGGGGAAGTAAAATAAAAGCTTGTAAAAATACCTGTAATCAGAGTGGAAATGAAGGACGGCCTTGTTTCCAGCTGCTACCCACTTCGTGACGCCGACCGAGCCGCAGTACCTCGACGACTTCATGTTACTCGAGTCTCGGAGCTGAAACAAAACTTGATTTGGCACAAATTTTGCAATTTAACGCTTCTTAATAGTCAGTTCTTGGGGTACATATTATAATGCCGAAGTTGAAAATACCGAATTTCATAAGACCTATGAAAGAAAGGCCGAATATTAAAATGCCGAATGTTTGTATGATCGAAAGTTCTAATACCAAAAGTTTAAAATTCCGAAAATTCAAAATACCAAATCTTATACGATCTATGAAGGGAACGCCGAATATTAAATTACCGACTGTTATGACCGAAAGTTCAATATATCGATAGTTTTAAATCCCGCAAATTAAAAATACCGAATTTTTAATAGTTGCCCCTACTCCTGTAGGTCACGTGATAGGTTAGAAATTTAAGTTACATTGTAAAAAGTTACTACGAAAATCCAACCAGACCGCCTAGTCGCCTACCACACGTTTAATCTAACTTTCGGGGTTTAGAACTTTGGCGTATCAACTGTAAGTACATACTTAGGTATATAAATCTTCGGGATTTTGAATATTCGGGATTTGAACTTTCGGATATTTGAAAATAGACATATTGAGCTTCGGTATGTCGGGTATAGGTATTTCATACATTCGGTGTTTTGATTTTCGATTTTTTAAACGTAGGTACCTATTTTAGTTGTAGGTAAGTATTATGAATTTTCGGGATTATAATACGAACCCAGTTCTTGTGATTCACCTACAATCTGTGTCTGCAGGTGTCACTCCAATTGGTAAAGTAATCTTTTCAACGCGGAAGCTTTACCTACTCTATTCTATCTCACCCTATGGTAAGTGACGACAAGGACAAGTAATATTAGAGGCTTTTCATGCAAAACCTCAACTGAGGAGCTGGCTATATTCAATAGAAATATATTTAATGCTGATACTGTGTACATTTTGCTGGTGATAATACAATACATGGGAATCAACAGAAATGCCCATTACGGGTATGCAACATTATTACGCAAATAGCAACTTAACTTAATTATTAACTCAATTATTTTTAATATGAAAACATACAAGCCAGGTTTTTAAAGATGACTTAAACTTTAGTAGATCAAGGGCTTTGATGGCAGATGGTTAAAAACTCTTATGCTGGTACTGAAAGCACTCTTATAAAACATATGATTATTTATCTTTGGAATACTTAGATCTCATTATTATTATAGTGACAGACAGTTAGTGGCTATCCAACAGACTTTAAATAAGCCTTATCTCTAACCCAACCAATAACAACAGGTTTAACAACAAGACCACCGCGCTGATAAAAGAATATATTCATAAAACACAACACTGTTGAAGTACAGACGCCTGCAGATCAAATTACTACAGAATGTATTTTTTACAAAACATTTTGAACCTTATTGTTTGGATATAAGGAACAATATTGGTTGGAGAAATTTGACAATTTCGGATAGGTGGATCTGATGGCACGTGTACCTACATTAAAACATGATATGTGAAAAAGGCATCAGTATTGAAACACCTATTATAACACCTATGTAACCGTGTCGGTCGGGTAACGGTAAAAGAATACTTCCTTGGTTGTCGTAAAAGGCGACTAACGGACTAGAGCATGGTTGAGAGAAGCAATGGCTGAATCACATGTCATAGACTAAGGGATTAAAGACTGCACATACAACCATCAGCATAGAGCGGCGATGAGCTCATCAAAATAATACTACCAACCCCTCTCTTCTCTTCGGTGTCGTAAAAGGCGACTAACGGACTAAAGACTGCACATACAACCAACAGCATAGAGTGGCGATGAGTTCATCAAAATAATACTACCATACTACCAATCCCCCTCTTCTCTTCGGTGTCGTAAAAGGCGACTAACGGACTAAAGACTGCACATACATTCAACAGCACAGAGCGGCGATGGGCTCATCAAAATAATACTACTACCCCCTCTCTTCCCTTCGGTGTCGTAAAAGTGTCGTAAATAAATAAAAAATAAATTAATAAAAGGCGACTAACGGACTAAAGACTGCACATGCATCCAACAGCATAGAGCGGTAATGGGCTCACCACCTGTCACGCTGAGCTCGTGTGCAGTCGCTATTTGGTGAAAAGTGGACTATAGTAGGGGACTGCTTTTGCTGTCATCATTGCCTAGTCTTTGACCAACCCTTCGGGGATAAACTCGTGTTATGTGTATGTATATATGTATTATAACCCAGTTGTCAGTTGTGTTTTAAGATACACTGAATAGCAACATAGCTAAACTGAACTGATAAAAACTAAGTATCAACTAATTATCAAGCTCAGTTTTCATGTTGCAATGGGGAAGCTTATAGGCAGCACTGTTATGCCAGAGTCCGCAAAGTTTTCGTAAGCGTACATAGTTTACAGAAGCACAAACAGCAGATTATTTTGTTTACTTTTGTACTTTAAACACATATGTTTACGGGTTCAAGTTAGCAACTTTTACAAGGCTAGATAACTGGATCAGTTATTAAATTAAAATATAATCGGATGTTATATTATTTTGCAATGTAAGAAACATACAGCACATAATAATACACAGTATCCAGTATGTTACATAGGCCAATAAAGTTTCTGCAAAAATACAAAACAACCTGAGTTTATACACATTCGGATACCTTAAAAAATGTTAGAAGGCTTAAAAGTTTATAAAACATTACTAAAAATGTCTCTTATATGTATATACGAGGGGCGTTCAAAATATTCTCGGTATTGATACGTTACAACCTCTTTTATATATATATTTGTTACTGGCCGCTAAGATTCATCCATTGACATTAAAAAAAAGTAAAATTGGAACCGAGATGTTCTTTTGTTTTTCTGCAATTGCCGAACAAACATGAACACCATGAGCGAATTAACAATTTTAACGAAATTAGAGCACCGATCCGTCATAAAATTCTTGACAAAACAGGGTAAAAATCAAAAAACCATAAAAGAGGAAATGGATTGTGTTTACCGTGAGTCTGCTCCTTCTTTATCTACTATTCAAAAATGGTCAAGCGAATTTAAGCGTGGAAGGGAGAGTATTGAAGATGACCCTAGACCTGGCCGGCTTGTAGTGGCTACCTCACAAGAAAATATTGATAAAGTGGAAAAACTTATATTGGAAGACGGCCGAGTGAAGGTAAAATCTATAGCTCAAGTAACCAATCTCTCTATTGGTACCGTACATGACATTATACATGACCATCTTAATATGTCAAAAGTAAGTGCAAGATGGGTTCCGCGAATGCTGACGCTTCTTCAAAAGGATATGCGTGTGGCTTGCTGTTCAGATTTTATCGACCTGTGTGGTGAAAATCCCGATGAGGTGCTGCAAAAAATAGTTACTGGAGATGAAACCTGGGTTCATCATTATGACCCAGAGAGCAAACAGGAGTCCATGCAGTGGCACATTAAGGGTTCAGCTCATCCCAAGAAGTTCAAGGTAATCCCGTCAGCTGGCAAGGTCATGGCCACAATATTTTGGGATTGTGAAGGAGTTTTGCTTATCGATTATAAAGAAAAAGTGTAAATATCACAGGGCAGTACTACGCTAACGTTATACGTCAATTAAGAGATGCGATCAAAGAAAAGAGGCGAGGAAAGTTAACCAAAGGTGTTCTGCTTCTGCATGACAACGCCCCTGTCCATACTGCTCATATTGCCAAGACAGCTATTGTTGAATGTGGGTTTGAAACTGTTACTCATCCACCCTATAGTCCGGACTTAGCCCCAAGCGACTTCTTTTTGTTCCCCAATCTTAAAAAGGATCTGCGTGGAAATAAATTTTCTGACGATGAAGCGTTGAAGACGGCCGTGGAGGAGCATTTTTACACCAAAGATAAAAAATATTTTTATGAGGGATTAAAAAAAATAATTGATCGATCTTATAAGTGTATGAACATAGGGGGGGAGTATATTGAAAAATAAAAATATCAAACTTTTCGTACTTGTTTGTTTTTATCCACATACCGAGAATATTTTGAACGCCCCTCGTATATTATATATCATAAAAATAAGGTTAATAAAAATATAATCAACAAAATTCTACAGATTAACCTACTCATTCGGCACTTTGACTTTTTGTTGATAATTTCAATGACTTTTTAGAGCTACCGTAACTTGTCGGAAGATACCATTCGCCAAGCAGCAGTGAAACCTAAATATTAAAACAGGGCTTAACGAAAAACTACTTAGTAAGGCATCTGACGACCTGACGTTTTGAGTCAGACCGTGAACCACGACCAGTGCAACTCGGTCGGAACGTTGGGTATAAAAAGGTATGAGGAGCTGCGGCTAGCGCGTTCGGCTTGCGATCTTGCCCGCTAAGCAACTTTCGCAATGCCCGTTCGCTGGATGGTTGACCAAATTTAAAACATCTCGAGCTCCTCCGTGCTTCAGAAGGCACGTTAAGCCGTTAAAACCCACCAACCCGCATTGGGCCAGCGTGATTTTGGGTTATGGCCCAATATGCCCACGTGCTATATTTATATACTAATAAAAAATGTTTTATATTGTATGTATGTTAGTCTGTAAGGTATTTATTATATGGGCCTCTCTGCATTTTTACCGTCTTGTACATTGTTTGTTGTCTGCAATAAAGATTTATTATTATTATTATAGTCCACGCGGGAGGCCTGTGCCCTGCAGTGGGACATTTATAGGCTGATGATGATGATGATGATGAAAAAGGAATGCGTAGGATGCCTTCACTTTAGTAGATTTCTATTAAACCCCGTTTAAACATAAATGTACAATGGAACGCTAAAATTTTAAAGTGTATTATAATTATATATATACTCGTAGCAGTGAATTTTTTATAATGTGATGATCTAGGTAAGTAAGCCAGGACACAAATAACGATTAAGCAATCAAGTCTGGCGAATGTTACAACTCACCTCAATGTAGTCGTAGAGGCAGTCTTTCTGGTATTCCAGCTCGATGTTGCTGAAGACGAACACGAGCCGCGAGCCGGGCGGGCCTGCCACGTGCACCCAGTAGTCCAGGTCATCGTCGTAGTGGTGAGGGTGGTTGGGGCTGGAGAGTACACCTTGAACAATAAAAAAATAACATTATTACCCAATATCAACATAAGCATGAGTCAAAGGGTACTATTCTGTATTCGGAAGGGGTTTCATTCATATTCATATTCATTTAATCACTTAAATTTGGTAACATAATAGGTACACAACAAGTTGTTCGTATTATACAGGTGTTAATTGTAAGTATTTACAAATTTACCTTTAAACGCATTGTGATTTTATAGTCTTACCTAGTTATTACTAGGTAGGTTAGGTAGGTATTACATATTATAAATTGAAATCTTAATATAAACTAAATCAAAAACTAATAACAAAAACTTCAATAATTAAAATCACAATAGGTATTTGTCTGTAGTAGGTACCTACAGCAAAATAAACAAAACATAACATTTTTAGAATCTTAAAACTAAATTATATATAAAAATCTAAATTAATATATGTAAACCTAACATAAACAATAAAAAAGTAAAAAGACAACATTTAGCTTAAGTATAATTTATTTTACATTCAAAATATTCTTTCATATTGTAAAAAGATTTATTTATTAAAATATCTTACCTAGAAAACAGACTTAGTGCCTTCACACACGGTGGCGTATCGTAAGCGTATCATTTAAGCGTTTCGTCATACCTACGCGCGTAGGACGAGAGCAATAATACGAGCACGTACATTTTCAAACAAGTCCGCACACGAAGAGGTGTCTCCTACGATTCGCTGCAGCAACGCTTCGTGTGCGGACTTGTTTGAAAATATACGTGCTCGTATTGCTCTCGTCCTACGCGCGTATTACGACGATACGACGCCGTGAGCGAAGGCACTAATTTTTCTTTTTAGGCAACCTGGTTTAGAATAAAGAAAAATACTTTAGAATCTGGTTTCGAAACCAAAATTTCATAAGTTGCCGAAGCGGTAATGCCATACCCGTGTAAGGGTTGACTCGCTTTCTCGATAGTTATGGGATAGTTTCCTGGTGAGTCAATGGAGAAAAAGTAAACTACAGATTACAGACTACCACTGCCTCCATTATGGAATCAAGCCATCGCTACTATTGATGGGTATTGGTAAAGGTGGTCCCCTTGGCAAATGCGGGTTGGTGATCTCAATCCCGGGTATGCATCGAAAAATCCGAAAACACACTTTGCCCGACCGGGAATTGAGCCCGGGAACCCTTGACCACTCGGCCACCGAGTCAGGGACACTTTTAAAACTATCATGACCACTAACATGAGTGTTTGTTGTTAGGTATCGTAGTAACTGATTCAACCGTTATAAATTACTCTGCTTTAAATACAGAATTACTCTGACAGACAAACTTTTTAGTAAAAATTTATTAAAACGTTATGCTATAGAATATAATGATATAGTATAAATTGTGTCGGAAAAGTTAACTGTGGCGTCGCTATGTCACAAAAACAAATCAGTCTTTAAGTTAAATAATAGTAGTAAATGTTTTGAAGAGCTGTTACGTGATGTCATTTAGAGTTTCTCAGTAAATGAGGACTAATTGTGGCCAAGGTAAAAAAACAAACGATTTCCTGTTGTGGAACAAAAAACATATTATTAATATTGTGGTCTCTATCTAGAAAGTTTTGCGAGGCTACCTGAAGTTCCTTCGACGCTCCTGTTGGTCAGCACATGTTCCGAGTTGAGCCTCCGTTTGCAGACGAAGCCGCCGGTGGAAGCGCACTTGTGCAGCGTCCAGTATAGGCCGCTGGGCTGTGATGGCACTGGGGATGACCTCCACTGGAAGAGTTGATAAAATGTAGTAAGGTGCCCGTAATGTATGTAGTCTTCGAAAAACGTAATTATTTTCAATTATCTAGGCTACATCAAAAGAATACCTTGGGTGTCGTAAAAGGAGATTAACAGACTAAAGACTGCACATACATTTAATAGCACAAAGCGGCGATGGGGTGAGCCCACGTCACGTCACCTGTCACGCTGAGCACATGTGTTAGTTGTTATTAGGTAAAATGTGGGCTATGTCAGATGACTGATTTAGCGGTTCTCCTTGCCTAGTCTTTAACCAACCCTTATAGGCTATGTATCTAGGCTACATGAGGAGCTCGCAGTGGCTAAGCAACTTTGGCTACGCCGCGTTACTAAACTGATGGTAACTAAATTAAAAATATCTCGAGCGCCTCCGTGCTTCGGAATGCACGTAAAGCTGTAGGTCCCAGTTGTTGTCGTGAGATAGCAGTCGTTAAAACCCACCAACTCCCATTGGCCCCGCGTGGTGTGTTACGGCCCGATCGCCCCATGGGCGCTTGTCCATGTGGAAGAAGGCCTGTGCCCAGCAGTGGGACGTTTTTAGGCTGACGATGATGATGATGATCAGGCTACATGACAATATTTACAGCCTGCCCTATGTGTGAGGTGAAAAATCATTATATTACCTAGCATATAATTCAAAGATGGGCGATTATTACTGATTCAAACAATCGAATGGTTTGATACTACTAATATTAACAATAAAATACAAAAACAATCGATTACTAGTTCGCAAATTCAAATAAAACCGCTAGTTCTTTCATTCACTTCGCCAAACAAAATTGGTCTTTTTTGTCATAAAACAAAGTCTACTTTTAATTGATATTCGAAGGAACGATCGAATGTGAAATGGCGGGATTGGCGGGAATAGAAAAAGAGCGAACGCCATGATACTTCTTTCTTACTTGCTTACACACACTTGTTTCGTTTATCTTTTTATTCAAATACAAATTAGTTCGATGGTTTGAATATTCAACTAGATAAACTAGTAGGTTTCTTTACTCATGTGCTAGTAGTAATGAAATTCGAACCGAAAGGACTGCGACGACGCTATACATTCTTATTCGCTTTTCGATTTTATTCAAAATCGAATCATTTGTAAGGTTATTCGAATAATTCGAATAATGTCATTCACAATCGCCCATCACTAATATAATTGGACTGTTCTATACAAACAACTAATGATGACAATTAGTAATAGGATTTCACTACCTAGCAGTCATGGTTATTCCATTGGTTAACGAAGTAGCTAAGGCTCGTGAGGGTTACCTGTTTCAGTAATGAGCTGCTGTAGAATAGTGTTTGCGTGTTACCTAAGTTATTCTTAAGTCGGTTTGTTTCGAATATCAATACCAGCTAACAAACAAACTGTTGCACAGCAAAGATAGAAACAGCGGTGTAACAGCTACTTAGTCTCAAGTCTGACACTAAATAAGCACACTCTATTTTATGTGAAAGTTCGAAAGCCCCTTCTAATTTCCCAGTCTACGTATCAGCTCACATTGCCACTGATAGAGCAGAATCGAGACGCATAAAAAGAGCCGTCATTCATTAAGACTAGGGTTTCTCATTTCCAGACTTTTTTTTGTTCCCGGATACCGAGACTTCTCGAGCACCATTTGCCGGGAATTCCCGAGAAGTCGGCAATTTGATTAACCTCAATAAAAATGTATAAAAAGGTTTTAAAATAAAAAATACACATTTTCGTAATCAACAATATGTTCATTTTAATCAGTCTTCGTCAATTAACTAAAAAATATGCCTTTATAACAACAGAGTTTAGAAACTAACACCTACATCACACTACTGGCGTCGTCCCGAGCTCTTGGAAGACAGCCCTTGTACACCCGATTCCAAAAAAAAGGCGATTACTCAGATCCGTACAACTACAGGCCAATAGCTATTACCTCTTTACTCTCCAAAGTAATGGAGTCCATTACAAACCGCCAGCTCTTAAGGTATCTAGAAGAGAACCAGCTACTAAGTGATCGCCAGTATGGTTTTCGTCGCGGTCGTTCGGCTGGTGATCTTTTAGTCTATCTTACTCACCGATGGGCGGAGGCAGTCGAGAGTAAAGGGGAGGCACTGGCAGTTAGCTTGGACGTAGCGAAAGCTTTTGACAGGGTATGGCACAGGGCTCTTCTCTCTAAACTTCCATCATACGGGCTTCCTGAGAAATTGTGTTTATGGGTTGCCAGCTTTCTTACTGGGCGTGGTATCAGAGTCGCAGTCGACGGTTCGTGCTCCGACATGAAGCCCGTTAATGCTGGAGTCCCGCAGGGGTGTGTGTTGTCCCCTACTCTGTTTCTTCTGCATATCAATGACATGCTGCATAACAACAGCATTCATTGCTATACAGACGACAGTACTGGGGATACGCTCTACACCGGGCGAGCTAATATTTCTCTGGAAAGCGTCATCGAGAGCCGGAATAAACTTGTGACTGATACCGAGAACATGTTAAGTCATGTCTCGGATTGGGGCCGACATAACCTAGTCCGTTTTAACCCCCCAAAACACAAGTTTGCGAATTTACCGCGAAAAAACGTCCCTTTGTCGTACCTCTGAACTTTGAGGGAGCTTCCCTTAATACCAATCCGACTATTGGAATCCTTGGCATCGATATTTCGAGTGACCTTCAGTTTCGTGGTCATTTGGAAGGTAAAGCTAAATTAGCTTCGAAAAAGCTGGGTGTGCTTAATAGAGCGGGTCAGTATTTCACGCCGGCCCACCGTTTACAACTGTATAAAGCACAGGTCAGGCCGCATATGGAATACTGCTCCCATCTCTGGGCTGGAGCACCCCAATACCAACGCCTTCCATTTGACCACATTCAACGCAGAGCTGCTCGAGTTGTCGATGACGTGGTTATTTCAGGACGGCTCGATCCACTGGCTCTTCGGAGAGACGTTGCGTCTCTCTGTATATTGTACCGTATATATCATGGGGAGTGTTCTGAGGAATTGTTCGGCTTGATCCCTGCCGCTGATTTCCTTCACCGCACTACACGCAATCGACTGTCATTCCATCCACATCACCTTAATGGATGGCGGTCTACTACTGTGCGTTTTTCAAGAAATTTCTTGCCTCGAACTACAGTGTTGTGGAACCAGCTCTCGGCGGCGGTATTTCCGGACCGTTACGACTTAAGGATCTTCAAGAAACGAGCCTATTTCTTCCTTAAAGGCCGGCAACGCGCCTGCGATTCCTCTGGTTTTGCGGGTGTCCATGGGCGGCGGTGATTACTTTCCATCAGGTGACCCGCTTGCTTGTTTGCCTCCTTCTGCTATAAAAAAAAACTAAAATAAAATATAAGTAAAATCTTTAAAATTAACAAAGCATCAATGACAGAATTTTTTTTGTAATTAGCTGTTACTGACAAATATGATCACTTTGATTTATAATCACAGAGTTTTAAAACTAGAATAAAATATAAGTAAAATCTTTAAAATTAACAAAATATCAATAACAGACATTTTTTTTATAATTGGCTGTTACTATCGTTCTTGCTGTTACTGACAAAATATCATCATTTTGATATATACCTACCCCATGTAAAAGTCAAAATATTTCATTAAAATAAATAATGATGTTTGTGTAGTAAAAGGATGTAAAATGGGATAATTTTTGTAATAAGTAACACAGGAATTAACGACACATTGGTATTTTTTTAGTTTTTTTGGATTTCTCGACTTCCCGGGTACTTAACCCTTTTTTTCCCGTCTCGAATAAGGCAAAATTTCCCTGGAATTCCCGCTTCGAGACTTCTCGATGAGAAACCCTAATTAAGACCCACCCATAACCACGACCACTCTGTCAAGAGTGTCCGACTAAGGAGAAGAACACCTCACCTGCACTCCCAGGCATTCCTCATCGAAGTCTTCCGTCTCGTTGTACTGCGGCCAGGATTGGTACTCCACCACGCTGCCGTCTACCCAGCTGAAGTTATCGCCGCCGACCCGGTCCACTCTAGCGCCCAGCCAGTAGATGGATCCAGCGCTGTAATCGCTGCTCTGCCGGATGCCTGATACTATGAAGCGCTCCTCTTCGCTAGAGTGGACGGATGTTAGCTGCATGTTTAAACCTTCGCAGACCTAGGAAATTTTTAGTTAATATGAGCAGGCTTTTATTTTCATTTCTCATTTCTATGTATATGGGACTGTTAGATAATGTCTAATTTATACACCAGTTTGACAGTTTTATATAGCCTGAAGTGGATTGTTTGCTACCTGATTATGTAAATTGAATAAAAAGTGTGTTGGTAGCAATGTCATTGGTTGATCTATCTATTTATTTTTATGTATTTATTTATTTTGCTTTTAAACAATTGTAACTTCATATCAAATGTTTGCACCTCCGATTTTAAAGTTTATAGCTGTTCATCCGACTGGTTGTCCAGAAGAGATCGTTTAGAGCGATAAGACCGCCAAATTGTAACTGTATTTTTAATCGTTTTATTGTAATAGTTTTTTTATTTTTAATCGCTAATTATTGTTTTTATTAAGTTCTATGTAAATCTTTGTGGTGTTGCAATTAAAGTGTTGTCTATCTATCTATCTATCTATAGTAATAAAAATTAAAATGTTTTTAACAAACTATTTAGATCTCTGTATTTTACTTTAGCATGCAAGTTTTATTACAATTGGTTTATTGCTTTTTCAAAATGTTGAACTTAAGTTTGTATTGGAAACATAAATGCGTAAACCCTCTTAGGGTGTTTTTAAGATAATATTTTAATGTCCTTTTCATATAAGTATTTATTGTAATCCTCGTCCCGTGTGCGTATTCCACGCATTGCAATAAATACTTGTCACGCATGCGGGGCAATCCCGCGTGCGAGATGAAATCCGCACGATATTATAAACACGATCTGTCCTACTCAGAGACGTCAATTAAAAGTTAATGTAATTTACCGCCGTACTCAGAGACGTCAATTAAGTTTTAATGACAATTAAGTCTCTTGCTGTCACTTTCGTATGTATAGTGATAAATAGAGAAGGAAAGACATTTAATTGTCATTAAACTTAATTGACGTCTCTGAGTACGGCGGATAAATACCTTTCCTTCTCTATTGTAATAAAAAAAAGAAAGTGACAGCAAGAGACTATTTTTCATTAAAACTTATTTGACGTCTCTGCGTACGGCAGTTAAAGACTTAGATTGACATAAATCAGATTTTGTTTGCTTAAGCGTGGCTAAATGTTTTAAAAAGTGAACTCGTTCACGTTAACATTTTGTTGAGATATAACCTTATTTATTTCTATACTTTTTACGAACGGAATAGGAGATTTTTAAGTATATTGTCGGAAAATTACCTAGGCAAACAACTTTCTGATTTACAATAATTTGCGAAGCCATTAGAAACGGTTTCTAAAGTCTCACCCAAAGAATATAATACTGTGGAACTAACATCAGAAACTCTATCACAAAAGGGATTATATTTAAGCTTCGTTTCACCTCTCGAGAAAATTACAATAACAAGAATACCTACTGGAAGAAAGTTATCCGAACAAAGTTTGCGGAGCGCACCGCGCCGCCGTTTTATCACACCGATTCTTTCGAGAACCTTTAGCAGCAGGCTTCAATTAAAACTAAATTACAAAGAAGTTTTGGGAACACGCTTTGTTAAATTTCCAAAAGACTAAAACTATACTAAGTCTGTAGCAGAAAACTCGTGTACCTACAAGTTACATTTAGTCAAGAGTGACTGAAGTTTTCAATCATGAAATCGTTGGCGCTCGTTTGTTCTGGATGATAATATTTTTGCCTTTTGATTAATGAAGGACATTTAGTCCTGTTTTTCTAAAATAGGGACAGTTATAGTCAGTTAAACCATCAAACCATAACCTAACATGCTGATTCATTATGCCTTGTAACTGCTTTTAAAAGGCAGTAAAACTAGGCAGTTCACTCGGCCGGGCGAGACGGCAGCAGCAGTAGCAGCACCCATGAATGCCATGAAGTTCACGTGAACTTATCTACGTCGGAATTATACTATAATAAACGGGATTTAACGCAAAACTACTTATTAAAAGCATCCTACATCCTTTGCATACCTTTTATGTGTGCATAATGGAAATCAAACGTTTATACTGTATGGAGTTAGTAGGTACGTTTAATAATTACCTGCTTTGCGGTGACCCATGACGCTCGCGGATATCCAGAGAACAGGTAGCAGTGGTTGCTGAACAAAACTTGCTTTACGTCCATACACGACTGGGCTGTCAAAAAAAACTTATTTTTTTATTTCATCAATACGTATAACATCAATAAACAAGTCCGCTCTCAAAATTATAAAAGTAGTAACTCAATTGTTTTAAATTAAATGTAATTTATGGGATAAGCAAGGGGTTAATCAATAAATTAGTTAAGCGTAATAACGCATGCAAAAAATTTAGTCTCTTAAGGCCGATTTACTTCAGACGAGCGAATACTTATTCTGTCCGCACTCCATTAAATCGCTAGGGCGCGCTCGCTCCCCCCCCCCCCCCTGGAGCTATCTTTCAAAGCGTTCTAGTTTTCTAGCGATTTGAACACATACGAGCTTTTGTTTACAATAAAAGATCAATAAATATGCTTTTGTTCTAGCTCTAGTTCTATGTTCGTTTGGCCTAATCCACCTTTTACACAAGAGAACCCAATGGGGCGGCGTGCTACTGCGAGAGGGAGACCTCTGCAGGCCCCACTAACATGAGATGAGAACAGTAAACTTAGGCGCGGTTTATACAGAAGAGACGTATGGCAGAGGCGGATAGTAAAAAAAACACAATATGAACCTTAGGTAGTACGGCCGATAGCGTCGATTTTACCATAACTGAATTGCGCCCGCGCGCCTCGTCTCGTTGCCTATCGGCCAAATGTCTTAAGGTCGTTCTTTAAGGTTTAACATTGTGTTTTTTAGACTATCCGCCTTTGCCATACGTTTCTTCTGTATGAGCCGCGCCTTATGATTGTAGACTGTACCTAGATTAAATTAAAAATTGAGTTCCACAACACGTGTTGTTACAAAAAGAACTCCAGTGAAACTCCTAAGATCATTATATTCGGCCGTCCATCAGTGTGTGTTAAACAATTATTCCCGCATGATTAGTATAGTATGATACATATTGTTTAATACATAGTGGTGGTTATTTAGAAAAAAAAAAACTAAATATAAGACACAAATGATAAGAGTGGATTATAATATAACATAATAATTATATCAAATACATAGTTGCATTTGAAAGATGCATGGCATACATGATCTGGCACTAATAAACATGTTAAAGTAAAATATTAATGAAAGTATTGTAACATTCCAGTACTACCTAAGTCTAGATGATTATTTTTTTTTAAATTGTATTTTAGATTACTACATAACTTACTATAAAAAAAAGTAAAACAAGATATATTGTATTGTGAGCGGAAGATTTATATAATAAATAGTACTAATTAAGTCATTAGGGAGGAACTAGTACTTATAACCACAGGCTCGGCCTAGTTTTAAGTGCTAGTACATTGTATACTACTTTACTTATATAATATATCTAGTAATGAGCCTCATAGAATTGTTAATAATTTTAGGTTCAAAGTTTTTGTGGTTCATGTTTACATCGCTCGCTGCCGCACACACACAGTGTCAATCTCCGTTACGTTGCCTGGCCGATGCCGCTGCGCCGCCGCTGCGCCGCCGCCGCGCCGTGTCGTTGTAGTTGTGCGGTAGTGAACGAAAATAATAGTTCATAAGATCGCAATGTACCCACTATTCTAAATATGTATACAAAATGTATGTGCTATTAACTAACAAATAAACTATTTTGGATTTTGATAATGTGATTGACTATGAGTTAAGCAGCTGTCGTAATATTAGACCAAATAGAAATTCAATTATTGTTAGCAACCCCTAGGAGTCTTCGGGACAGACATAAGTCTCCTGGTTTATAATCTCTAATAAGTCCAGTTTTATTATTGCTTCGAATAAATATTGTTTTATTTCTGTTCATAGCCGTGTCGCGTAGTCGTCTTCCCTTGGGTGTCGCAAAAGGCGACTAACGGACTAAAGACTGCACATACATCCAACAGCATAGAGCAGCGATGGGTTTACCACCTGTCACGCTGAGCACATGTGCAGTCGCTATTTGGTGAAAAGTGGACTGCCTTTGCGGTTTCGGGTTAACGCATATAAGTTTAAAAATAACTCGCCACTCCAAATTTACATAATCAGCAAAAATATTCATCATAGTTTGAAGAGTTACTATAGTCATTAATAAAGTGCTATTTAAAGTAATTATTATTAAGTATAGAGAATTAAATCTAGAAGTCCGGTAGTAAACTCTTTTTGAAGAACTAATAAAAGTACCTGAAATATGTGTTTCATACACTATGGGTCCCATAATAGTTTTATTGAAAGTTCTATTCCTCATCATATAAAATACATTAGTTATCTAATATATTATACTCAACATGGTCTCCATCTGACAAATTAATGAAACCTTTATTGCAACTATCAATCGTGAATTGTTAATAACCTGTCAGATTGTATGAAACCCATCGTATCTCAGACTTCACGATGCAATGGGCCGTGCGAAGAGAAATTGCCGACATCGCGCATGACAAGATTAGTAGACTCAATTACAACTGTAACAATACAATAAATCGCCTGTATTACAAGTCGGTCAAACGTTAAATGTACGAACAGTATTATAGCATTATACCTATCTGGCTCAAAGGTCAAAGGACCAGATGGCAATTGAAGGGGTTTCAGTGAGAAAGGGTAATTGTTGTATTGTAAAATACTAATACTTAGTAATGTAGAAACATAGAAGAGAATAAGAACAATACTAACGATAAAAAAAAATAAAAGAAAATCCTAGTATCCCGTCACAGCTTTAGCATCTGCAGCCATCAAATTAAATCATGCGGCCTTCGATCAAACAATACAACTAGATGTCAGGTCTGTGCTAAATATGTGTCTCGGTAAATAAGAGCGCACTTGAGAAGTTAGCTCTTATTTTCTCGCAAGGCATAACAGGAGAAAGTACTTTATTTGTTGCCACTTAAGGTTGATTTCACCACTAAATGTTATTGACGTCTTTTCTTTTTTAAGTGACAGGAGTAATTTATTGCTTTGAAAAAGTATTTATTCACGTTAACAGAATTTATCTTTGATTTTGTACGTGACGCGATATCTAGTTGGTATTGTTGATCGAAGGCTGCCGCAGAAGCGCTGTTATTCTGACAATCCTTATTGAAGAGTGACGAATATGTTAAGGAGCTAAATTAAATTGGAAATTAAACTCAATTTAAATAGATTGAATCAGGTGGTAATACACTCATCGAGAATAGCGACGGGATAATACGTTATGTAATACAAGCCGGGGTGCCGCTGAAACGAACCGTGCGTCGACAAATGGACCGGGAACATACTGTCGATCTAGCACCGTTCACGCGTGAAGGCATACCCAGTCCAAGGAAATTGTATTTAATACCAACGTGGTTAGAGTTTACTTTGCTTTGAATAAATGTAAAATGGAAATATTGTAAGCGTACCACGTTGGGCGCCATTAGTGGCCATTGTTGAAGAAGGCACTATTAGCATTTTATTATACTGTTAATTGGTAGCTGCAATCATTTCTACTTTTGAGGCCTTATTTTTTATAATATTACTTTTTTGTGTGGGCTAACATGAATAGACGCAGCAGTAATATGGTGTTTAAAAAGAACCTGAATCACATTGGTAATGATAAATACAATAAAAACTTGATTTTTTAGAAAGCAAAGAAAAAATCCTTTTGATGGCAATGCTAAATGAAGTGCGATTTTACGTTTCACACGCACACCCACACACGCACACACAAAACACACACACGCACACTGACACACATTTACATAAGTAGTTAAAAATTATGTAATTTTCTATTTAGAATAGAATAGAAAAATGTTTATTTGATACAAAAAAAAAACAATACATAACATAACCTTAACAACCATAGAACACATTTTGTACCAAAAAGGTCTCCGCTCAGCTTAAGCCGTGACACGAAGTGTCACGACACTGGTTTTCTGCGGATGCCTATATTTTACAATAATCAAAGACAATATGCACTGGCGCTAAGAATAACAAAAAAATAAAAAATAAAAGTACAACAAAAACATTCTATTTTAAACAAACATTTCAGTCAAAGCAACGGCAACGTTAATGTTAACATTGTTTATACTTTTGAGTATTAGAGGAGGTCATTCACTATCTGACTTTTGTAGGTCCAATAAGTATCTCTTTAGTTTTAATTTGAAAGAATAAACTGAAAAGCTATTTCTAATAGGTGGGAGTATGTTGTTCCAACACTTTGTAGATAGGTATCGAAAGCTACCTCAAAACGCAGAAGTGTGGAAGGCAGGACATACTAATCGGTCTGTGACTCGCGTTTGACCTTAGCTTTAAATGCAATATTTACATTTTTATAATTTGGCATTGCAAAACTAGAAATATGTTTATGGATATGGTGAAGCGGGGTCTTCTGGTACAGATCCTTAAATCTAAAAGAAGGCCCCAAAAATATGTTTGTAACTTTAATCTGGTTTTGAAATAAATATTTTTGTATTTTGTATTTGTGCTGGAATACATTTCCATCACATTAATAATAATAAACCTTTTTCACTGGAATAAGATTAAAAATCATTGTTCTAAGTACCATGTTGGGCGCCATTATTCATATATGGGTAGGTAATTTTTCATTTATGACTTTATGGATATTTATGGTTTTATAAATATGATTTTCTGATTCAGCTGATTCTATTGTAGTTATTAGCATAAATTTATGCAATATTATCATAATACTAAGTTACAGAAACACAAAAGTTCAAAACTAACTCGAAATGTCACAATCAGAAACGTTTAATTAAAAGGTTTTTCATACGAATTGCAGACATTTTTATTTGAATTTATTTCGTTGAGCGCAAAGCGTCACCCGCACATAGTTGCAGTGAAATGAAATGTAGTTCACATCTTAAATATTTAACAGTAAAAAAAGGGAAATGCTCGCACGGCACGGCTTCGGTAGCAAGCTCCACTTGTCCATTCATTCGTTCTCCGGGGAGTGAATGAGGAATTCAAGCCTAGATCTCTGGCTGTATTCAGATATGCGTTTGTGAGGCCGGGTAATGTCAGTACGAGACGACACGGCAATTTGAAATTTTCCCTTAATTACGGAGGTTCTCTCTGTCATTTTCATTTCGTTGCAAGCTGTTGGCAACTTTGCAACTTTCGCAATGTCGCATTGGATGGGTGACCAAAACAAATATATGTAACCTGGGCTACTAAAATGTTATGATTTTAGGCATTTCGGTATCCTGGGATGATAATAAGTCGACTATTTTAGGTACTGTCTGGCCAGAAACAAGATTACAAAATGACAACAATCGAAAATCAATTGTTTTTAATAACAGTCATGTCAAACACGGGACAGGGAAAGGATTTAAACAAAAATATTTACACTAAACTAAAATATTAACGGTATTATGAACGCCTCCGTCGAGCTTTCATAACAAAAACAAATGTGTCAAAATCTTGTAATTGTAACGAGCGTCTTATTCAAATTTGTGCGGTCCTAATCCAGGCTTAGAGATGCCATAAGCTGTCTTGGAGCTGATTAATTAAAATCTGGTGGCAAAATTGATTTCATTTTACACACGTAGTAGAGCTACACGTGGGGATTATATTTAAGACAGCAGTGAATCTATTAAGGTACAACCGTGGTACAATCTATCATCGGAAGTAACCGTACTGACTGCTACTTTCTTGCCGGGAAAATAATGAATATCATCCGTGTCGCGTAGCGGTGAAAGAATACTACCACCCCCTCTCTTACCTTGGGTTTCGTAAGGCGACTAACGGACTAAAGACAGCACATACATTCAACAGCATAGAGCGGCGATGGGCTCGCCACCTGTCACGCTGAGCACATGTGCGGTCGCTATTTGGTGGAAGGTGGACTATGGCAGAGGACTGCTTTTGCTTTCCTCATTGCCTTGTTTCTGACTAACCCTTCGGGGATAATAGTCGTGCTCATATGTGTGTATGTATGTGTAAAATAATGAGTCTCCTGGGATGGGTCTATCCGAAACCAGAAGATTTTAGGAAGTAGAGTGATAGGTAGGGTTGCACAAAAGATCATGAAGGGTCGACGTGCTACAGTCAGAGGGGCCTTGTCAGGCCATATTAAGACTAAATTAGCGAGTAAAGTGACGATCATGTTTACATCACAGTGCAGTAGGTGTAATACTCCTGTGGGTAGTGGGCCTGAGTGTTCGACCTGTAAACTTAAATATCACTTTGGCTGTGGTGGTATTACTGAACGTGGATACCAGCGGCTCGGATCAAACAAAGCGACGTGGGTATGCGTGACCTGCCGTGATGGAGCAGAGGAAGCCCAAGTCTCATCCGAGTCCACTTCAAAAGGGACCGTTGTGGCACCGATTTCTGATACTGCTACATCTGCGGGAAAACCCCGATCTGAAGATATGGTTGTACTTGTTGAACTCTCGAACAAGATGTCTAATATCCAATCGCAGCTGTCTCAATTTACGGGCCTTAAGAATGATATTACACAGATGAGAAGCGAAATCGCTGATTTGAAGACTTCCTTGAGTGATAAGGTAGACGGTGTGTGCAGTAAGCTATCTCAGTTGGAAACTCGGGTCTGTAAAATGGAATCGTTAAAAAAAGAAGTTGCTCACCTAAAGACAATTGTAGATAACATAATAATTGAAAATCAAAGAAGGGATCAGTGGGTCCGACGATCTAATATTGAAATAATTGGTATTCCAGAAAAGCAGGGAGAAAATTTAATAGAAATTACTAAGAAGATTGCCAATATATGTAATTTTCCATTGAATCCTGCATCTGACATTGATTTTGTGACCCGAGTTGCTACATTTAAAGACCCCAAGAACTCGAAGCCAAAGCCTATAATAATTAAACTGCAAGCTCGGTACAAGAAGGATGATTTTCTCACACTGTTGCGGAAGAAGAGCCTTAAACTTAATGATCTTGGATTTATGGGAAACAACGGGAACATTTATGCTAATGACCATCTTTCGACACACAACAAGAATCTGTTAAGATTGACCAAGCTAAAATGCAAAGAACTCAAATATGAGTATTGTTGGGTGCGGAATTGTACAATAAAGGTCCGACAAGCTCCCACTTCTCCTGTTTTTGTTATCTCGTCTGAGGAGGATTTAAAGAAAATCAAATAGGAAATAGACGAGCCTGTTTCAGTATTTGTTTATTATTTCCGATAGTTTTTCTTTTATACATTATTAGTTTATGTAAGGTATTTCTATTGAAACGTACACGGTGTTGTGCTGTATTGTTTAAAGGTTACCGGGGCGGGATAGACATAGTTGCGGCCCGCGAGTTGAGCTACCCTGAAACCACTTGCGCACGAGTGCATACTAGGACGCTGCCACGCCGATGCGTGGATATCGATTTAGCATCCGAAAAAATATACATTGTCGCTTTGCGTTACAGCCTATTGTCATTGCGCCGTACACTTGGTGCGGTCTACATGAGCGTTGTTGAATTATTAGTTTTCCGGTGTAATTCTATTATTGTCGTAACGATGCAGTCGCTAGGTGTTTTGCAACTTATTTTGAATGTACCTTCGCGTGAGGTCAAAATGTGTTATCAGACGAATCCTTTTACAAATGAGCTTAATTACTTACTAATTTTATTGTGTTTTGTTCTTTATATGATCATTATAATATTATCGGTGGGTGAATTACGTTTTGTTGCTTCTTTATTAGAGCGTTTTCTTGAGCATTTGTATATAACTTACATTTTATTGTATAATATTACTGGTTACGGTGGGTGCGATCGTAGCGATAAATTAGTAATTACAATTAGATATGCCAATATTTATTACCATTTGTGTAATAATAAATTTAACATTAGTTTTGTGTGTTTGTTGGTTGGGTTTATGTGGTTGAAATGTTTGTTACATTATAAGTCATATTGTGAATTTCTGTCACAGGCCTGGATTTAAAGGTATACTATCAAAATGTCCGTGGTTTGCGAACAAAAACACACATGTTTTTACGTAACCTCCTTCTTTCCAATTATGACATAATTTGTTTATGCGAAACATGGCTTTTACCGGGTATATTTTACCAGGAACTTTTTGATCAGAGATATAATGTATATCGGACGGATCGCGATTATGAGGCACGTGGGATAGGTATGGGAGGCGGTGTACTTATTGCTGTACTGAAGGGATTGGTGGTCGAGCCGAGTTCCCTCACGGCCGCCTTACCGTGCATGAGTGATGCGGAGGTCACCACTGTAACGTTGGCATCACAGCTCTCAAAAAATAAAAGAATGCGGTTGTATTGTTGTTATTTTCCGCACAGTGGTATACAAATATCTTCTCAGCTTGCATTTTTTGAGTATTTATCTGACATTCATATTCAATATCCGGATGACGAGTTTTTGGTATTGGGCGATTTTAATATTACCAAAGGTCACTGGATACGTAAGGAAGGGTCCATTAACAATGTTATGTTATTAAGTAATGCGTCTCAAAACTCATTAACTAACAATCTATCTGCTTTTTTGAGTTTCACGGGTCTGGGTCAATTTAATAACTGTTATAATACTAATGGCAGGTTATTGGATTTGATTTTATCGAGTTGCGATTGCACTGTAGCTCATTGCATTAGCCCGCTTGTGCCTGAGGACACTCATCATCCTGCTTTACAAATAAAAATTAGTGTTAGCCAAGTAGACCGAGTTTTGCAACCTGCACAGCGGATTGTGCGCCGCTTTCAATCTGCAGACTATACTCAAATAAATTCCAAAATAAATTCTTATGAGTGGGAATCTGAATTTGCTGACCTCGATATCAACACCGCAGTTCAAAAATTTTATAATATTATTAATAAAATAATTGACACTTTTATCCCCGGAATAATGAAACGGTGCAATGATAGGTACCCGCCTTGGTTTACTCCCAATCTAATAAAAACTATAAAAAAGAAATTAAAGTCTCACAAAAAGTGGAAAATATACAATAATCAGTCAGATTATGAAACTTTCTGCTACTTGCGTCGGGAACAAAAGATTCTAGAGGAGAAATGTTATGTCAACTTTGTTGCCACAGCTGAACAGCGAATTGCCTTAAACTCCAAATACTTTTGGAGATTTATAAAATCTAAAAAGAGCGGTAATGATGTTCCGGATACAGTATATCTTCATGATCGGTCTACCTCCAATGGTCAAGATATAGCAAATCTTTTTAATAGCTTTTTCCTCTCAGTTTTTGAGCCCCCATCATGTGTTTCATCAGATATTTCTCATTCTCAATCGTGCACCCAAGCTTTGTTGAGCTCAGTGGTTGTTTCTGAGCATGCTGTTTTCAAACGCTTACGTTCTTTAGACATCACTAAAGGTAGTGGGCCTGATGGCCTACATCCGGTATTCTTAAGAAGTTGTTGCCATTCCTTAGCAGTTCCAATCACTGTTCTGTTTAATAAATCCCTTACGCAGAGTATATTCCCAATAGTTTGGAAACAGTCTTTTATAGTACCGGTGTTTAAAAGTGGTGATAAACATGATGTCGAAAATTATCGTGGTATATCTAAGCTTTCAATTATCCCCAAGCTATTTGAGAAACTTGTATATGATGTGTTATTTCCTTGTATAAGACCTCTCCTGACAGAAAAGCAGCATGGCTTCGTTACGCGACGTTCCACTGAAACTAATCTGTTAGAACTGGTGGACATAATAGCACAGGCAATGGAGGGGGGATATCAGGTAGATGCCGTGTATACTGATTACTCTAAAGCATTTGACAAAATTTCGCATAATATTCTGATTCAGAAGCTTGGAGGCATCGGTATACACGGTGACCTCCTCAGATGGTTGTCTTCCTACCTCAGAGAAAGAAGCCAAGCTGTTACAGTGAAGGGCTTTACATCTTCTTTTGTTCCAATAACTTCTGGTGTCCCACAGGGCTCCCACCTTGGCCCATTATTGTTTAATGTTTTTATCAATGACGTGATTAACTGTATTCGTCATTCCCATTTGCTACTTTACGCTGACGATAAAAAAATATTTAAAATAATCAAAAATCCAACTGATTGTTCAGAGCTACAATATGACTTGGACGCTTTAAGCAGTTATTGTATTAAGAATAAACTTTTTTTAAATATAGATAAATGCTGTGTTATTACGTTCAGTAGAAAATTAAATACAATTAAATTCAATTATAAATTACACAGTAGGGATTTGGGCAGGGTGGAGGTAGTGAGAGACTTGGGAGTACTGTTGGACTCAGGGTTGTCTTTTGAACCACATGTTGAGTATATCACTAAGAAAGCATACAAGATGCTTGGTTTCATGCTTAGGCAGGGTAATGTATTTAGTAAGGTTGGAACTTACCGCATTCTTTTTGACTCTTTAGTTCGCCCCTTGCTTGAGTATGCATCGACTGTGTGGAATCCACACTATGCAGTGCATATCGATGCCGTTGAGCGAATTCAAAACAAATTTAAAAAATTACTAAAGTTTAAATTTTGGAAAAAAGATATTGTTATCGAGTCGCTTCGGCAACGCAGATCCCATCGTGACCAGATATTTCTTTTTAAAATATTAAATAACCTTGTTGATGTCCCATATCTTTTGCATAGAATAAATTTTAGATGTCCAAATGTCAGATCAAGAAGTAAGAATTTATTCTCACCACCACTCTGTAGAACGCAATACTCAAAAAGTAGATTCTTGGTTCGTTCTTGTAATAGCTTTAACAAAAATTATGTTGATTTGGATGTTTTTAATGAGTCATTGTTATGTTATAAAAAGTCATTGAAATTGTCAACAAAAGGTCAAGGTGCTTATGAGTAGGTTAATCTTTGGAATTTTGTTGATTAATTTTTTATAAACTTTAAGTTTTATTTAATTATTTTTTTTAATTTAAGCTTTCAAAATTTTTTACTTATGTATCCGAATGTTGTGTAAACTCAGGTTGTTTTGTATTTTTGTAGAAACTTTATTGGCCTATGTAACATACTTGATGTTCTGTTTATATGTATTATTATGTGCTGTATGTTTCTCACATTGCAAAATAAAATAAAAAAAAAAATAAAAAAATAAATTAGATGCGATAACAGTACTGAACTGTACTGATTTTAAACATTCATACGTATGATATTCTTATATACTGGTATAAGCGGCGCTCGACTATCTAAATTGAAATGTTTGAATGAATTGAAATCTTAAAGAGTTTTGCGACACTCAAGAAAGAATCCAATTTGCCAACATTGTAGACGTTAGATCAGTCTTACATCTATATTAGAACAACAACATTGTTATCTTAGTGGTCTACCTACATGATGCATGTGCATACTTAGTACTTAACTGCGGGAACCAAAGCCAGAGGGAAAATTCGTTGTACTTCATAACTCCGTGTCTGTCGCAGAATACACGAATTCCCCAGGGCAGGTGGGCGTCACTTGCATAGCCTGTGGCCAGTGCAGGACTGCCTCAATGGGTCGCTAGGGACGGGAGGACCATTTCAAGTTGCGCCACAGTATTTTAATAAAACGGAAAAATGCGCGGGGCTTTATTGAACTCACATTCTTGAAATCACGCCTGAAAAGCAAACAAATGAAATGGGCAGCTGTAGTATAGCATAACTCTCAGGTAAAAATACTTGATGTAGGTATGTACGCAGAACCACACCTGTTACCTATTTGATCATAATTTTCACACAACACGTCATTTTTGTTATTTTTGAACGTCGAATTAGAACGGTATCGAGGAACAAAATCACTATCTATGTTTATTCTTGAGCAAAGGATACAACTTGTGGCGAAACGAGCGACAAAAGCACGCAACAATGACATTGCACAACGAAAGTGGCACGAACAGTTTGTACACTGCGAGCCGAAAAGAGGCCGAATTTGCACGTCTGCAGCGACACAAGCTCGTTGAATATTAAAAAATAAGTCGGGAAACAGTATCTATTATGCTGTTAATTAAAACTACTGACGGACGCGGCGCAACGTCGTAAAGTTGCCCGTCACTTCGCTAACGGACTTTATTTCCACGCCCGGTAAGAGATGGACTGGTGCAAAGTAAAGTTTGCGCGGCTGTGTTAGTTCGCGTTGGCGAAGGAATTTGTGTCCTATTGCCTTGTAGCAAGGGTGCCGGGTGTAGTAGAACAGTTTGCGCTCGAGTTGCGATGTCCGGTCTCGGTTGTTCCGCGGCGCGGGGCGGCGGCGTTCCATTCGAGAGGACGGAACGTAAAGTTGAAATTGAAAACAAGAGACGTATGATTTTTTGCGGAGATTAGCCCACGTGAATACTCTGCTGCTCCGCCGGCCGGCTGCATGGAGAGTATCTATTGTTTACTAATGGCCGTGGAAGTTCCAAAAAAGTGAGGAAACGTTTTGCATGTCGCATTTAGTTTCCACTTCCTCAGCCTAATGGAGTTACGTGAATCTTCATTAATTAATACCATTAGGTGGCAGCATTGTTAGTGAATGCAAATAGCTTACTTTGCACGACTAAAGTTATGGATTTATATTCCATTAAAATATCTTTATAGGTTACCAATTTCTTTGATCAATAGTAGAGTTGCTATACATTCCGGTCCTATTATAATTGCACGCATCAGTTGCGAAACGAGTGGCGCGCATAAATCGAGTAGGTATACTTTATACTGCGACTGAGTCTATGGAGTGCGCGCTGGCACAGCATACTTTCAATATACGTTGCCATGGCATCATTACCATAAAAGTCAAAAGTCAAAGTTTATTTATTCAATAAACTCACTTAATAAGTCGAATAGTCCAAATCTTTTATAACCTACCACCCATTCAGGACGTCATTTCGTCGTAACTGTGGCGAAGAACGGACGCAAAAAACCACGGCGCACAGAAGCAACATAATTTTTTTTTAAATGGCGTTACCAGGTCATAAAATACAAAATAAGAATTTGAATGTAAAATATATATACGGTACTCTATATAAATTTATTATAAACAATTAGAAATAGCTGTTAGAGTATTTGGAGCATTTCAGTTCAGTGCCAAGCTGTTTTGTCTTCTGTGTAATCTGACACTTTATATGATCACAGTAAACCAGCGAACAATCTTTGAGACCGCATTATTCACATCGTCATAATTTGGCTGTCATCGTTTCACTTTAAATAAAAGTGAAGTATCATCAGCAAATAATACTATCTCATGACTGTCTTTTACAAAATAAGGTAAGTCATTAATATAAACCAAAAACAAGAATGGACCAAGTAACCTGCGAAACTCCCATTGGAACCACTGATCCCGGAGATCTTTTACCGTTAATGTCGACCTTCTGAATCCTGTTACTCAAGTATGAGATTAGAAGATTCAAAGAAGTATCTCAAATTCCATAGTGGTTAAGCTTTCTGAGCAATATTTAATGTAAAACACAATCGAAAGCCTTGGATAAATCACAAAATACCCCTAGGACACCCTGTGAATCCTCCCAGGCATCAAATATTTGAATTAAAAGCTCAACACCAGCGTCAGTTGTTAAGTTTATTTCTATAAAAATGAATTTGAATTTGGTCTAGCATCAACTTTTCAAAAATTTTACTAAATGTGGGTAGTACAGAAACAGGTCAAAAATTATATGAGTGAGTAGTGCTACCTGATTTACATAATAGAATTATTTTAGTCAAGTCAAGTCCATGCATTCGTTAAATATGCAAGCTAAAACTGGAGCTATTGTCATAATTGCTGATTTAGCGACGTCCACGGAATTACCCCACAGATCCGCAGTTTTCTTTTTATTGAGAGAGTTAAAGGTTTTTATTATATCTCTAACACAAATTTTTTGAAAACTGAAATTACTTTCACAATCTTTAACTTTCTCCATCAAAACAGATTCAGCTACAGTGGGGGAGGAAATCAAGGCTTTTGTGGTTGAAACTGGAATGTCAGTAAAAAACCTCTCAAATGCTGCAGCAACATCAGCATCAGAAGTCAAGGTTTTATTATCACAATTTAAATTGTACTCATTATTACGACTTCTGACCTTTCCTGTTTCACTATTTATAATATTCCATGTTATTTTTGTTTCGTTATTACTTTCTTAATCTTAGAACTCAAATAGTTTGGCTTGGCTAATCGACATGCTCTTTGATCTCGGTACCCGCTATCCGTGGTCGCGAGCCACCTCAGCGAACATTGGAATTGTAGGTACTGTTTTTTTGTTAGTATGCCCCCGTTCATTCCGGCGAACTCAACGGAGTTAGGTGGGATGCGCCACGGGATGCGGATAGAGGAGAGCGCCACATAACTTTAGCCGATGTCGACGCTGCCAGGGCATAAATAGCCTGTAAGTATTGTGTTGTGTACTTACAATCGGTGAGCGTGATCTTGGCCTTGTACCCCGCGAAGTGCCGGGAGTGGTCGGAGCGGAACCTCAGCTTCAGCTCGTTTCCCTTAGACTGGTACCGCAGCAGCTTGAGCTTGCCGCCCCAGTCGCCGCAGAGACGCTTCGCGCGCGTCACGTGCGCGTCACGTGACCACCCCGCGCTAGACGCGTCAGACTCCGGTAGAAGGTACTCTGGCTCTTCCCACACCTGATAGATTAGTTGGAACATTTAGAATGTAAATTCAAATGTTGAATTTAACAGCTGGTCTTATTTATTTATTTACCTATTTATTACATGAGAGTGGAAGTGTAGTGAAACTAAATAATAAGTTGAACACCTATGACATTGTACCTAACCTGCATTTCACAAATAATTATTATTATATTATATTCTTTGCATAAAAGAGGCTCACAGAGATTTCAAACACGTCATCAAGTAGAATAATTACACTCAATCATAATAAATTAAAATACAGAATCAACAAAACTATATCCATAATAAAATAGAATACAATCAAATAAATGAATGCGAAAATAGAAACAGAAAAATACAAAATGTCAATGTCAAATCAAATAGTTAATGTCAAAATACAAAATTAGTATGTAAAAGAATCCGTAGCCCTCTGGGAATCAACATTAGGGTCTGAGGCCAGCGGTGAGCTAAACCACAATCTGCGCTAATATCAATAGAGCGGCTCATAATAAAAAGAAGACTACCAACCCATCTTAGGCTTCGTAAAAGGCGACTAACGGACTGAAGATTGCTCATCCAACAGAATAAAGCGGCGATGGGCTCACCACCTATCACGCTGAGCACATGTGGACTGCTTCCGGTCCTCATTGCCTAGTCTCTGACTAACCCTACGGGGATAATAGTCGTGAATCTTCGTATGTATGACTTGATTGGAGGAGCTCGATGGAACAGCGGCTGAGGCGTTCAATTCTCGATTGTCTTGGCGGGTCATTGGATGGGTGACCAAGTCGTGAGTGTATTTTATTTATTTATTTATTTTAAACTTTTGCAACAATAAATTACATGGCGGACTTAATGCCTGAGACATTCTCTACCAGTCAACCATAGGGTGGTGCAGAGATGACATGGTAGGTGCAATTATCTGCGGTGACCAAAAAGGGATGGGACCATAAAAAAATAAAATAGGTACGTATATAAATAAACGTAATATACATACTCGATATACATAAATATTTTATAATATACCTACGTACACTACATATATTATATAAATAGGACGCTATTGAGATGACTCTGCCATGGTTCTGTGGAAAAGGAGCAAATGGTCTTTCTTTTTGAAAGCGCCACGACTCGTAGCCATCCTGATTTCCAGATGTAGCGCGTTCCAGAAGAGTATGGACTGGATATAAAAGGTGGAATGTACAAAGCCAGAAGAGTGGAAAGGAGACAGAAGAAAAAGGTTATTTGAGGATCTGAGATTTCGATCGATGAGAGGTGCAAAGATATTGGAAATGGGCAGTAAGATAAGAAGATGCATTTGAAGAATTTAGAAAAGAGAAGAGTGTAGAAAGGGCGCTAACACCCCCACTGACGAATGGGCAACCATTTCAACTCAGACATATATGTTGTGAGATGTGGTCATACTTCCTCAGATTGTAGATGAATCTAATACTGTCATTGAGCAATCTCTCAAGCTTGTCAAGCAAGACTGAGTTTAGGTCGCTTTAACTTTTAAAAAATAAAAATTATGTGATTGTATATTTAGTTTTTTATGTTTAGATGTTTTTGTTGCAATTAATTAGTGTAATTGGTCAATTCCGTACAAAATAAATAAATAAAAAACACACGTCAGTGTCAAGGGCGTCGCTAGGGGCGGGGGGCAGTAGGGGCAGCTGTCCCCACTTGAGATAAAAAAAAATTGGCGAACTCCAAAAGGAAACGCCTAATACGTCTATGCATAAAAAGTATAAGAAGAAGATTAAAAAAATACGTAATGAACTGTTAACAATTACAAGAAAATAATGTTGCCCTACTCTGAAACCTTAAGCATGCCTCTATGTACAGTGAAGAGGTCGTGGAGTTTACGCAATGGCGTTCCATCCAAAGTCGTTACTTTGCACCGTTCTTATTACAATCGCGTCCTTCATTTATATCGGCTTGCCCGCCCCTCCCCCGGGCCATCGGCTGGCGACGCTCTTGGTCAGTATATGTATGCAGTGCCACAATGTACCTCGTTCTCTGCGCTGTAGGAGTCGTGGTGGTCCTCCAAGAGCCACTCCTCCGGCGTGTGCTCGGTCGCGTTGTCAGTGCTGGGCTCCGTGATCTCCAGGTAATCGTAGCTGCAGCTGTGGACAATCACACAACATCTGAGTATATACCATTGAGGAAGTTACCTTATACTAGGCTTCATAAAATAATTTTTTTAAGGGTCTCTATGGTCTGTATGTACGATTTTACAACAAAAACCAAATGATATTCAGAAATTGGATCTTGATAAATTTAAAATAAAAATCAAAGAAAAGCTTTATAAAAAAGCTTATTAGAAAGTGTCAGATTACACAGAAGACAAAACAGCTTGGGTCTGAAATACTCCAAGTACTCCAACAGCTGTTTCTAATTGTCTATAATTAGTTTAAATAGAGTACCAATTACATAGTTTACATTCAAATTCATATTTTGTATTTCATGACCTGGTAACGACATTTTTTTTTGTAAATGTCGTTGCTTCAGCGCACGGCTGTGGTTTCTTGCGCCCGTTCTTTGCCGCAGTCAAAAAATTACGTCCCCAATGGGTGGTAGGTTAAAAAAGATTTGGACGATTCAAAGTACAAATTAATTGAGTTTATTGAATTAATATATTTTGAGTTTGAGTTTGACCACTTTTCGGCGATATTCGCTTGAACACTTTCTACGCGCACGGTACTGTGCGCACGCTGGGTCGGAATGGAGCGCAAGCAAATATCGCCTGAAGTGGGGTCCACTGGGAACTTCCTCGACTGTACGTACGATCAAGGAACTTCCCGGGCGACAACTTGTCGGCGATATTCGCTCTTCAAACTGTTTTGTTTTTAAAGTGTAAGTATTGTTTAATGTGTCTTACGTGGCTGTACTGATTATAAATAATTAAATAAATGAAGATCAAGTACAGGAAAATGTGAAAGGGAAGTTACTGGCGCAAAACCAAAACCTAAAAATGTGCCATAAAGGTGTATTTTTGGAAATATTAGCGCAACCTAACTCTGATATGGCAAGGTTGGTGTATGGCATGGTTTTGACATCAATGACTCGTTATTCAAGTAAGACTGTAAGTTTGTTAGAATTATTTTAATTTAGATATAATGAGGCTGGCAAGCTTTTGTAAAGCAAACCCCTCTAAAAAATTATAAATAAAAAAGTACCTACGTACAGGAAAATTATCTGTAAGTTGAATATTACATAATAATTAATAACATAACCATTTCTACAAAATATTGTTGTATAAGCATACAATGCTCTAACTTTACCGCTCCCAACATCAATGCACGTTAGTAAAGAATGATTAAACAAGAGCGAACACCATTAACCGTCTGATCAATAACATAAACTTAACACCAACATACACTCTAATAACATCAAACTCAAACGGGGCGCACGCTAAGTTATTCCCGTGTTCGTAATTATTTACTGACTCAAGCACAATAAATTCGGGAGGCGATTAGGGTCAGTCCCCACTGACAAAGCGAAGCGAAGCGACGAGATGCGACAATCCTAGCTAATATTATAAAAGAAAGTGAGTTGGTTTGTTCGTTTGTTTCTTACGCTTTCACGCTTAAGAGGAAACACTACGTGGAAGGCGCATGCAAAATTGTCATACAAAACACAGAAAAACGACTTTTCGTAGTCCCCTGTTCCCTCCTTCAGAACTGGACAAATTTTTATTAATTTTTCGGCATCGGTTAAAGAAAGAGATTTTCTATGTCTGTATGTTTGATTTATTTTTTAAACCAGCTACGTAATGTTTCTGAAGACGCCTTAAAACGGATTTATTAAGCTAAATTTTGAAGGCTCCTGGTTGTTGAATAAATGACTTAATGCAAAAAAATTAAACATATAGACGTAGAAAATCTCTTTCTTTAACCGATGCTGAAACAGGGAACTACGGAACGTCGTTTTTCGGTGTTTCGTATGAGAATTGTACATGCTACTTCCACGTAGTGTTTCCTCTTAAGCCGTTAAACCGCTTTTAATGAATTTTCATATAAATAGGTGGGGATGATATTCATACTTCACAGGATGTTTCAATTGGCAAATATTTCTAAATAATTACATTTTATTTTGTCACTAAGTTAATTTTTATAATTATGTTTAGGCTTTTCCTATTAGCATTATGTCATGGTTACATGGCAGTAAAATACGATGAAATAAAGACCATAATTTTACCTTTCAATTGCGGCCGCGCACTGATCAGTGCTCAATTCATAGATTTTCTATTGTGTCTACAGGTACCGCGTTCTTAGTGTTAAGCGAATAAATTAAAACTTAAATTAAATAAATTTTAAACTTATTATTTTATAATTTTTCAATATAATATTATGTTACAATAGGTTCGCTTCGCTTCTACATCAGTGGGAACGCAACCTTTTTGAGTTTACATGCCGCTACCCGCCGTTACGTCGCCGTTTGCGGGTAATCGGATCAATCAGGCGGGGACAGCCCAATCCGCGGTCGGAGCCTCCACGCGAACAACCTCATTACGGGGCTCTTTGACTTCTATATCATACATAGGTACATATAAACATACGTACAATGGAGAAAGTTCCCGGTCGACCATTTTTCGGCGATATTCGTTTCCAATCTACGCGCCCGCTACTGTACGTACAGTCAGCATCAAAAGTAACTGAACAAAAACAACGTGGCAAAAGTAATAGTCACGTGTAAGTATCTTTACATACTCATCATTTAACATTTCAGAATTATATGACATTTTTTGTGTTCATAATTACAACTGAGTGGTAGAGCCACGCTGCGTTGCAGCACGCATTGGGCCGGCTCGCCCGGCGTAATACCACCCTCTCACGAATATTCGGCGTGAAATAATGGCACTTGGTGCTGTTGTGTTTCGTCCGACCGGTGAGGGTACCGGAGGCCCCTCACCCCCCCCCCCTCCTCCCAATTCCTATTCCTTCCTTTAACCTATTCCTCCCTTAAAGGCCGGCAACGCGTCTGCGATTCCCCTGGTTTTGCGGGTGTCCATGGGCGGCGGTGATTACTCTCCATCAGGTGACCCGCCTGCTCGTTTGCCTCCCTCTTTTATAAAAAAAAAAAAAACTTCTCTGTAATTACCTATAGTGACGGTCATGTACTTTTGACTCAACAGCTATGTCAGACAACTCTGGTCATTTCAACCGTAACAATCATTTGAAAATTTCATATACTAAGCTACTTTTGATGCTGACTGTACGCGCGGTTCGAATGGAGCGCAAGGGATTTTCGCCCATAGTGAAACACGCCCGTTTCCTGGAGAGGTAGGCAAAGAACAGCTACGACCTCACACAGGATGTGTTTTAAGTCTCATCATAACGTTTCAATTTCAACTTATTGCATATCATACATACATATAATCACGACTATTATCCCCGAAGGGTTAGTCAGAGACTATGCAATGAGGACAACGAAAGCAGTCCTCAAATATTAACTGCACATGTGCTCAGCGTGACAGGTGGTGAGCCCATCGCCGCTCTATGCTGTTAGATGTATGCGCAGTTTTTAGTTCATTAGTCGCCTTTTACAACACCCAAGGGAAGAAAGGGGGTGGTAGTATTCTTTCACCGCTACGCGACATGGTTTAGTACAGCATTGCATGTCCCATCGCAAATAAGACTTAAGGTGTTAAGGATAAATTTTATTTTATTTTATTTTTTTTTATTCAGAAAACCAACAGCGTTTACAAACAATTCATCTTAAATAGTATAAACTTAAATTAAGGCCAATTACAGGTTTTCCTAATGTATCAAAAAGTAAGTTGTTGAGCATAAACTAATAATAAATTAAATAAAAGTAATCGTTGACTGACTCTTTTAATTAAACTGCTTATGCGATGAATTGAACTTTTTCTAAATAATTTATAAGTCTTGCAAGAATAAAAAACAATATACCCATTTAGAAATCACATCATTAGGCAGGTAAGGTAGGTACTTAAGAACATTCAAAATGACAACACATGCAGAATCCTCGAGTTTATTTCGCAAAAAAATTATATTACGAATAACTAATGGTATTATTATACATAAGAAGATATTGCATTATGATATTAATAAAATTTCTGTTAAAATAGAAATAGAAAATATAAATATAAAGTAGCTATTCATGTGTTCTTCATAATATGCTCGGCTTAGGGTAGCCCTTGACCTTTAACGATAACGTCTGCGATCTGCCCCTGTATCGGCTAAAAAGTATGAACATGGACATGGGCTTCATTTGATATTTGAAGCCCATAATATGCCCATATAAGGACAAAATATGGGCTTCAAATGTCAAATAAAGCCCAAAATTTTTTAGCCGATAGACCCGCTGGTCGATGTTCGCCGAGGTGTTTCCCCACCTCATAATTGGGCACGTTTTTTGTTACTCTTACTTTGAATATAATTATCCCAATACTGAGCAGTCTTCATTGAAATTAAGTCATCGCCGGCTGGTAGGTATTGGCTTTATCGCCACGCTGGCTGAATGCGAGTTGGTGATCATAAACCGGCATCGACAAATCCAAAACACACTTTGCACAACCTGGAAGTTAAAGGAAGGACCTTAGGGACCTTAGGGACCTTAGGGACTTTCTAGAGCGGTAGGCAGAGACCACAGATTTTCACTTACCACGATCCTGATACATCCTTAGCTTTACTATACAATGTGTATTGGCATGCACTGTACAAACTTTAGGGGTGGATTCTACACACAAATATCTATACTAATATTATAAAGAGGATTTGATTGTTTGTAGGCTCCGAAACTAATAGACCGATTTAAAAAATTTTTTCATCGTTGGGAAGCTACACTATCTCCGGGTGACATAGGCTATATTATATTTTAAAAAAAATTTGGGATCCTTACTCAAACTCAAATAAATTCCTTTAATCGCGTGCGCTAAGAAAACTATTGATGATAGAATAAAATAATGTACAATGGCTTTGCAGAATACACCATTATCTACAAAAAATGTCGCAACAGCATATGTCTAACTATTTTAGTTATGTCACAATAAGTGTTCTTAGGAGGGGAGTCATTTTGAAAATTCGTCACGGGGTACGGGGTCCACGCGAACGAAGTCGCCGGCGGTCTGCTAGTACATAATAAAACATTATTCATAAAAAATACTAAACTCAATACTTTAGGAATAGCAGCCTCTTTTATTTTATCTTCGATATTTGCGTGTGTGTATTTAAAAGACAATATCCCAAAAGTTAAAATCACATTCACTTTAAAAAAAGGTGAAACTAGTCTCAAATAAATAACATCAGTAAAATAGCCAAAAGTTCTAACATCTATCGATTTTCAACACCAAAAATTACGAAAACAACACATATTAACCAATTACCACGTAAATTCAACTATTTTATTATATTTTTTAAATATTTTTTTATGATATGAATTTGAGCTTAGAATCAACCCCTAAAGTTTGCAAAGTGCATGCCATTACACATTGTATAATGGTATTTTATCTTACTGCACTTTTAGTCTGTGGCTTATGTGGAATATAAGTCAAAATTTGTCACCACAACATTTAGTTAGGATAGTTTCCTCAAACACCAATTGTAGAAACCGAATGAAAGTGTTTACCGCATAGCAAACTGTTCGATTGTGGAAGGCACCAATCAATCAAGCGCGACAGGCCAATTCCCGCCAAACAGCCAGAGGGCCACACGCACCACCCTGTCTATTGCTCGACGATGTGACTCGAGATAGGGCCGGGATCGGGACGCGTATTTTCGTTTCCGTGTGAACAAGGAACTAAAGTAAACAGTGTTAAATTTTAAACACTGAAAAAAGACGACGACCTCAGGCGGGAATCGAACCACGCACCTTCCGCATTCCGGGCGGCTGCCTTAACCACTTGGCTACCGAGATCTGGCTTTCAACCGTCGTAATTTGTCAGTGCTTGATGCTTATGTTTTTAGTCAACATTGCTTCATCAAATCTTAGAAGTGTTCACCTCTGAGATCCGAAAGAAATATTTTTACAAATATTTGAACATTCGGTTAAGATGAAGCTGCGTTTATAGATTAATGTTTTATATTTTAGCGTTTTATTAATGCTTAAATATACTTAAGTAAAATTTTAAACACTGAAAAAAGACGACCACCTCAGGCGGGAATCGAACCACGCACCTTCGCATTCCGGGCGGCTGCCATAACCACTTGGCTACCGAGGTCAGGCTTTCAACCGTCGAAATTTGTCAGTGCTTGATGCTTATATTTTTAGTCCACAAATTTTACTTAAGTATATTAAAGCGTTAATAAAACGCTAAAATAAAAAAAAAACATTAATCTAAACAGTGTTCAACAGCTCTTCACTGTTTTGTTTTCTTTCTGAATCTGGGTTAGTCGGATTATTATTATAAAGAAAGTGTGAATTGCTTCCTCAATTACTATTTATTAGTATTGTAACTCTTGCAAGGTTCATGCCCGCATGAAACAATGAAGCAGTCTGGGTTTGCCTATTGCGGGATCTGAACCTACTACTACAAAGGTTTTACACAAGATTTCTCAAACAGGCTGTAGCCGTCGGTCGTCGTGTGTCACTACAAAGTTGGTTCAATGGTAGCAATGTCCGTCTGAAATAAAACATCAAACATTGTAAATGGAACTGCCAAACACACCTGGCTCGGAGGCGGCTTTGATAGGCTTTTGCGGAGATTCGATATGTCGAACTTCTTGTTCAATTTCAGTTCAATGTTACTTTGTGTTTTATCGGTATTATACATACATACATCACGCGCGCTTCTCGAAGGGGTAAGCAGACTCAATTAATATTTTAATCATCATAGTAATCAATTTAAAAATTAATTACAATTAATTTAATCACAATTACTTTAATTGCAATTAATTTAATCACTATTAATTTAATTGCAATTAATCTGTTAGTTGCATATTACAATTAATTTATTTCAATTTACTCATGTTAATTGCAAGATACAATTAAAATAATGCAACTAATATTTTTAATTGTTGTTAGAAACAATTAAAACAACAATTAATAATGATGTTTCCCTGCACTTACACATTGAATGAAGTTTCTTGTTGGTACTTATTTAAACGCGAAAATTTCCGTCCGTTTCTTAACTCGTCAGACTCCGACACATCTATGACGGAAATTAATTATTTTGCTGCGCCTTTGACTAAAGCCGAACTGTTAATGTTGCATTTTTTGCCGAAGAAAGCTTTATCTTATATTATTTCTATTTACATTATTTAAATTTAATTAAAGTTTAATTACAGAAAAAAATTACAATTGATTTATTGTTAATTGATAAACTAACAGTCAACAATTAGTTACTTACTTAATTGTTAATTGAAACATCATAGTTAACAATAAATTAATCAATTGTTAATTGATATTTCACAATTAACAATTAATCAATTAATATTTTAAAATGTATCTTGCAATTAAATTTTGCCTAACATGAGACCACAAATTTCTATTTGCTACGATCCTAAGACACATTCTTAGGATCGTAGCTTCACTTATCTCATGACATAAATAACATAACATTCAATGTGAATGATCTTTCTTGAAATTAACTCGTCAGACTTCGACACATCTATGACGGGAAACTAATTCTTCTGTTGCGTCTTTGACTAAAGCCGGACTGTTATAATGTTAAAACATAATATTATTAATACATGGTATGTGGAATATATACCACAGCTTTCCATTTGACCACAACAACGAACTACAAAATTATCGACAGTCCGTTTTGTTAAGAAAATGTTTCGCAAACATACGAGCACAGTGTACAGTATTATTTATTATGAATTCTACAAAGTATCTTAGCCGGTCCCGAACAAAGCTGGCAAACGCTTGGTTGCATCGTAAAGGACCCAAGCCCAAAGGAGATGGCGTGATGTCAAAAGCAAATGCTTTATCGTATCTCTCAATTAATAAATACTTAGAAACGTCCAATTTTTTTTTAAACCATTAAGGACGTAATTTTTTAACTGTTGACGGGCTCATGAAACCTTATAAAGGGTTATGAACATAACATTATTATTAACTTACGAAATTGTTAGCATTCTAAGTTCTATTATAAACTACATATATAATGGCAAAGAAAAACAATATAAAAGAAAATCCAACGGTTACTAGTTACTATGCAGGTATCAACAACTATTATAATTATATCACTCGTGGAAATTTTCTGACACAAAAATTGGCGCAACTGTCAACGTCAAATTTGACAGAATCGAGCATAGACTATGCGATATTTTACGATCACGATGCATACAATGTACCACAGAACCGAAATAATCAAACTTGTTCATACTAAAGTAGTCTGTAAGGCTATGAAAACACGGTACAAAGTCAAGTGTGTTTTTGTGGGTGCGGTCTCATGCGACCGCTTGGGGGCTGAGGGGCGAGATCGCTTAATTTTGTTGATAATTTTTTATGTCAATATTCGGTTACCACCATCTGAACCTATAAACATTCCACTGCTGGGTTCACGCCATCCCGAATAACAATAGTGTTTTAACAGTCATTACATTACATCAACATCCTTTAGCAGTCACATCAACTTTTCGTAAAGACTTTCCGTTGTTTCCGCAAAACCTTCAAACGTTTGTATCAATCGTTCAACAATGGGTGATCAGCGAGGCGAGGGGGTATGTATGACGGACGCCGCGAGCGTAGACACAGGATATCGGTCCATTACCCATGAAAGCCAGACGCTCAATCCGCCTTGGCGATACAACGCTTGTATGGCTGCCAGTGTAGTGTTTCACTGGGCGGCATCTTTGTAGTTAGAGATGTAAGACTCTTAGTACTTAGAGAATACCTAGATCCGGTACAATTTTATGTAAGTATTTTTTTTTAATTTTAATTGTTGTATGTTGATAAATTGAAATGAAAAAAAAATATCTTAGATTTAGCTAAAAACAAATGTACTCATCGTTGAAAGACATTTTAAATAAAACAAAATGACTTTATAATTATAATAATAATGACACGATTAGTTGTCATTCAGCCACGTTTAAAGTAGCTTCAAATATCGCTTTTATTGACGTTTATAGGTTCAAATGAAATTACATTTTGATATGCGTTATTAAAGCCCCGCCACTCCGCAGCGCGTGTTAACCCAGATCTTTATTTATCTTTATTTACTGCAGCATGGTAAAGCGCGGATTTGTCGATAAAACTGCGAACATAACCGGTGCTCGTTTTGTCGTTTATTTGCGACATAAAGTTTGTAATTTCGCCTTTTAAGTGAAGGTTCGTTTGGCTTCTAACTCTTTTATATCTCGCATGTTTTTTACTTTTTATGAATTATGAAAAAAAATACACGGAAACGTTTTAATTTTTTTTTTTATTCTTTATTATTATAATATATTAGCTGTCCCGGCGAACTTCGTACCGCCTAACGGTTAATACCATGTCGTGTTAACTTTTTACTAAAATTTATTTAGGATTTTATTGACGTGATAAAATGAATAGGTACTAAAATTTTATTAAGTTTAGTAGGTAGTTTATTAGAATAATAATACACACATCAAAAGTGTCTAGGGATCAACATATATTTTTGCAATAACTTTTCTCCTGATTGATATTAATTAAAATTTTCTTTAAGGATTCATCAAATAAAGTGTTTTCGTTTGTCTACAGTAACGATAAACCAAGTCACCTTTGCATTAATAAAGAAATTTGCCATTTTCCTAATAAAGGGATTTTTGACATTTGAACCAAATAACTAACGAAAAAAAGACTGAAATAACAGTTTTCTTTAAAATTTTATTGGGTAACTTAAACAATTAATAATCCGTGTTTCTACCGCGAACACTAACAACACAAGAACATCGGTTTGGCATACTCAAAATGAGTTCATCCAAATCACGCTGTGGAATGGCCGCCCATGTTCGTTGCAACAACAAAAAAAGGTCTTCTTGCGACTGGATACCCTCCATATTCGGCAGAGCTCTTCTCTGTAGCATATCCCATGCATGCTCAATCGGGTTCAAGTCTGGCGACTGAGCAGGCCAGGGCATGACATTGATGTTAGCTGCGGCGAGAGTCTGTCTTACAACTCTTGCGGTGTGCGGTCGTGCATTATCATGCATTAACTGAAATAAGGGACCGATTTGCACTTGTAGAGGAACGATGACGTCTGATACAATCGTCTCAGCATAAATTTGAGCGTTGAGGTTGCCTCTGATCCAAATCAACTCAGTTCAACCGCCGATCCAAATACCCGCCCATACCATGATGATTCCACCACTATAAGGATGGACTTCCTGGCAGGATTTTAATCGCTGTTGGCGTCCAGGGGTTCTCCAGTGTCGTATACGTCTTGTATCCGGTCTCATACCAAAACGAGACTCATCAGAAAAGCACACGAAACGCCATTGTTCTTCTGCCCAATTTCTGTGTTCAAGAGCCCATTGATATCGAATCCTACGATTGTGCATTGCTATAGGTGGTACCCTTAGCGGTCTTCGGGAATGAAGGTTCACTTCATGCAAGTGGTTTCTGACTGTTTGGTCGCTAATTAAGTTCCCTGAAGAGTGATGAAGCCTCACGGCTAACATCATGGCGGTTATTGTTGGAGCTCTTCGAGTTGTGATTTGAATGTATCGGTCTTGTCTCCGTGTGGTGCAGCGATACCGTCCTCCATGGCGCTCAGCCACGGTACCAGTGCTTCGGTAACGTGTCCAAAGTCGACTGATAACACTCTGACTTGTATTCAGAGCTAAAGCCACAGTACGTTGCCGGGAACCAGCTTCTATCATTCCCACGGCTCTGAGCATTTCTTCCCTGCTTAAATGACGTCGCCGCTCCATAATAACGTTGGTTTTAATCAGTAGTAGGGAAACAGTAGCACTAATAATGTCTTCAATGCGTTGTATGTTTTTATAGGGAAAATATTGACAGCTGATTTTTATCTTTTACTAGAAATTGATTGAAAGTTCCTGTTTCAAATTATGAAATGCACCAAAAAGGATCCATATAAATTTATAAAATCATAAATTTATTACAAAGCCACATCTCAATCTCAAGAAATCCGCATAAAAATGCTTGATCCCTAGACACTTTTGATGTGTGTATTATATAGGTAGTAAAAATTTAATAAAAGTACAAAAATGTAGTATTTTAATGGCGAGTCGGCACTATATATTTGCTTTATTGAAGCACGAAAGCAATGACATGAAGAATGCCTGCAAAACAACATCATTAGTAGCTTTCAGGATCAGGAATCTCTGCACATCGCCATTGTATTTTTGAGTGTTCGTTAGAAAATGTCGTGATTCTGGTATTTCGCCACGAAGCGGCAGAATGATCGCAAACAATGTCCATTGGACCAATACAAACGAAAGGATGTGAGCTATCGGTAATAAATTTTGCTATCATATAGAAACGCTCCTCGATTAAAATCAACACTCAAAGCATTTCTTGTTGCGCGTCGAAGATTATCTCGTTGTTGATCTGTGCGACAACCTCAACGATTCCAAGTTTTCACCAACAATCAGGTTGCAATTTCATCTATTGTTGGAGCGTTAAATGTGCACTTATCACCACTTAGTAGTCATCATTTGGCATGTGCTCCAACGCCGTCTTGAACAGCCTGACCAATGGCTGAACTCTCAAACGATTACTTCTTGGGCGTCGAAGAATCTCGTAGTTGATCTGTGAGATGGTCTCGACAATTTCGAATTGCCAACCGAGCTGATTCACGGACTGCCTCTCTTCGTTCTTGTGTTTGAGAAGCATGAAGAGAACATTGCATTCTATTTGCAATGTGCCGGAGCATTACGGTTTTGTTGCAAAAGATTAGATCTTCTGGGTCGCGGCATTATTAATAATAATACTCACACAAAGCCATCGATATAAACTCTAGAGGAAGATACGTTACCAACGTACCGCGCGCGTCTCTGACAAACTATGACTATAAGTCCTAGTAGCATCAAATACCGTGACAGTGGTCAATACAGCAGCAACTCGTTTGTACCAGTGACGTTTAGTTCTGTTTTAGTAAGAAAAAGCGTGAAAAATAACCTATGTCAAGGATCTCCATTACTATCAAAGAAAGGGAGAAAAGAAATACCCTTGCTGAGTTTCTTGTCGGCTCTTCTCAGTACGAGGTCTCCCGCCCTCGGTTCAGCTACATTCATAACTGGTCAATTTATTGTAGCCTAAGCCTGTTTACATAGCTTCACGATTCTTATCCCCAAAGGATGAGTCAGAGACTAGGCAATGAGGACCGCAGAAGACTGCTTCGGCGGTAGTCTACGTTTCACTAATTATTACTGAGCCCATCGCCGCTCTATGCAGCTGGATGTATTTTAGTCCGTCAGTCGCCATTTACGACACCTAAGGGAAGATAACGGTTGATAGTTATTTATGTGAGCCGCTAGTGTTTATTCAACAAATTATATTGAATCTTGTATCTTTCTTTAGGCAACCACGACAATCCGCTGCTCCGCCGTAGCAATCCAACTCACTTTCCCATTTATTATATTAGTCAAGTAAATATATTTATCGACAAACGAGGATCGGCCGTTAATCCAATCGCGAGACCAAAAATGTTACGCGGACTCTTAAAGCCAAAATAGGGGAAGACACAAAAGGGACGATCTGATAAAAGCTATTCGATCATAAAAGGCCGAAGACAATCGCCAGCATCCGAGATGATAAATCAAGATCCGCATCGGCTTCGACGTCGGAATAAGGCGTGGGCTATCCGGAGGTAATTTATTGGCGATGGCGGATCGCGGCTGCCGGAGCGATATACGTCCATTGAGCTATTATAACTAGAGATAACACCGCGACAAGCAATTTTTTGCGCACTGAGCTGCTCGGCCCATGGGCTGCAAAAGCACCGAAGTCTCTTAGGCCTTGTCCAGAACAAACGAACTCTCGCCAATTTTCAACTCGATTCAAATTTTAACTGGCGCGATGCTTATGGACGCAATGTATTGGCAGCCAGCACCTCTACAACGCGCGTATGACTTCGCGTGAAACGATTCGTGACGAATTTTTCACCCTTTTCTGAACAAGGTCTTAGATTAGAAGTGACTTGGCGTTTGTGGGCACTTATGGGCCAACTCAGCGCGCAAATATTGCTTCGCGGTGCCGTCTCTAGCTATAATAGCTCAATGGATGTGATACGTAGCGAGCGGTGACGGGCCGTATCTGCGGAGCCGCGCTGATTGGGTAACAGATAATTGACAATCGATGTGTTGCGCTCTTGTTTGCCCGTTATCGGTCCGGGTTGTTTTATGTGGGTGACTGTATTAATCGGGGTTTGGTAAACCGGTATTTTTAGAAACCGATGACGTTACTTAATTTAGATACTTACATCATTATCATTACATTAGATGATTTTTTTTTTAAATGAACACATATTTTTTTTATATCATTCAGTAACGTCAATAGACATTTATTATTACCCAACGACGACCTCCTTGGTCGAGTGGTTTATACACCGGTTTTCATGGTGTCGCCATCTCTGAGGTCCCGGGTTCGATCCACGGTCGGATCACTTTAGAAATTATTGTTTTTCTAAATTTTCTCGGGTCTGGGTCTTTTCTATGTATAATATACTTATTATATATATAATATATAATTTAAATATTTGAAATATGTTTATCCGTTGTCTAGTAACCATTTTAACGAGTTTCATAACGAAGCTACTCTTGGGCTAAATAATTGGTGTGAGTGTAAAAAAATAATAATAAAATAAAAAATAAAAAAAGACATCATTTTCATTTTTTTGAAATTTATTTATTATTCATTATTTATTTAATTTGTCCGGCACAATAAAAAATAAAACAAAAGGTCACGTGTAACGTAAAGGTAACCTAACCTAGGTATCCTGTGGTATCGTAATGGTGTCAGAGTTCAATTGCGCGGTACCGCCGTACCGGTCGATTGATCATGATTAACGGTATTTTTGGTAACGGTAACGGTATTTTTGATCAATTTTAGTTTATTTATTTTTCACTTTAAAAAAATCTGTAGCTCTAGATACTCTATAATACTCTCTAGTTACTCTATAATTTAAAAAAATATGTGCATAGATAAAAAAAATCCTGTATTATAAATAACGTCTCCGTTTTCTTGTCTGTGGTCCCGCTTTATTCTTCTAAACCACGCAATGGATTTGTATGCTAATTTTGCTTACAGAAAGAGCGACAACTTAGCATAATTTTTGTTTTTATTTTTTAGATATACTGTAAAAAATGGCGAAAGTATGACGGTGTTTCTAAGTTAGCGTGGACAAAGGCGCGGGCGGGCAGCTAGTATTAATTAAACCAGTGATTAAGGCTGATTTCACAGTCACGCGTTTGATCAGCGCCGGCCACACGCGCGCGCTTACAATTATTACACTACATAGTAGTTGCGCGTTTGAACTGCGTGCGTGACTATGAAACGCAACTACAATCTAGTGTAATTGTATAATTGTAACCGCGCGCGTGTGGCCGGCGCTGATCAAACGCGTGACTGTGAAATCAGCCTAAGTATTTGTAATTTATTAGCTTTGGTTGATTCGCAGTACTGGTGTTATTTTTTCCAGTCTTTTAACTACTTACTGTACGTCAACATTACCATTTATTAACACTAGATAAATCTGTCACCAAATAGATAAGGTAGATTTAATGCCAATTAAGTTCAAATAGTTCATGATTTCTTTTTACCAGTTCTGGGAGGCTCTTATACAACGAAATCTTTTTTCATAAGTACCTTAGGTACTTAGCGCTTCCTAGTGCTTAAGTCCCGATCGCTTTTGTTGCCAAAACACGACTCGAATCACGTAGTCGGCTGCCGGCAATCTCGCGAATAATACAAAGATAATTCCGAGTCGAGAGCTCTTGTTCTCTTTCATTTTTATCTAGAGTCCAGCCCTGAGGCGGTGACTACAGCTTCGATGTTGAGCGAATATAACATAGAAACAAAACTGCGTTGTATACCCCGATTGCCATACTCAGCCAGCCGGTGCCGTGGTAAGATTCTGCCCAGAATCTTACTGGATGGCGACAGCTCTAATACCTATTTCTGCCGCCGAGCAGCATGACATTGCTGCGTTCCGGTTTAAAGGGTACTAAAGCTATAACTAACAGGGCATAGAGACTTAAAACTAAAGATTCAGGTTCGGGATTGCACGCGTGCGTCGGTGTCGAGCGGGTCTATGGGCTGTGGTGGCCGGTTAGCTGCTCACTTGCTATTGGTTGTTATGCGAGTTGCTGGGTGGGAACTAAATGGACCGACTACACCATAGTTCCTTGCAGTGGGATGCTACGGCCCCTTGCTGCTTTGAAGGCGACCAATAGTCGCTGCAGCGAGCCAACAGATTTTTTCTTTTTTTGATTTATTATTAATAATTCTTGGATTAAAATATACAGTTGTGTTTTGAGGCTTCACAGAAAAAACGGTATTCTTCGAATAAGTAAAATAATCTTGCATGAAAGCAAATTGCATTAAACCAAGATTATGGTTGCCTCATATATATTGAAACTTATATTTTCTTACATTAAAAAAAAATAATCTTAAACTGATATTTGAAATAATCTTGAAATAAAACAATTCTTGATTGATTTAAAATAATACATCTTTAACCAAGAATTAGAAGTATTCTTAATGTAAGTTGATAATTTCTCTTGATGCAAGCTTAGGATGTATTTTTATTTTAAGAAAATATTGATTTCAATTCAGATAAGTTTATTTTAATTTGAGAAAATTATATCCTTAGACCAATAACTAATATTTTAAATTTCAATTTATCAATTTATGCTACCTTCAATAAGGAAAAAGCTTTCTTGTTCCGGGAAAAATATTCCTTCATTCCTTGCAATAAGGGTGAGTAAAACTACCGTGGACGGTTGAGTGGTTATAGTCTTAAATGCATTTAAATGTTAGTTAGTTAGTACTTATTAAATTTTATTTTACAAAAATCATTCTTGCAGGAATCATATGTCCTCTACCTCTAACGAGACTTTAAGAGTACTGAAAGGTAGGTATGGGCGTTATTTAACGTAATCAGTTTCAGTAACAGGTTATGCAGCCTGTAACGGAATCACTAGTTTCGGCTTGAACAATGAACCGGTGATTTTTCGTAACCAGTTCCATAGAGCAACGACGTTATGTGCAGAGCGCGAGTAACGCCGACCGGTGACGAATGTGACCGACACAAAATAAAACGTAATGTAAAAATGAACAAAAAAACGTAATTTAAAAATGTGTAAAAGGCTAAAAAGAACTACTTATTAAAATTTTTCAATAATCAAAAGTTGTAAATAGACAGAAACGATACAAATTTGAATAACTTTTAAATCCTTTAAGTATGTGGAAATGTGTAAATAACTAAAATATTGTTGTTACGGCGAAAGGCGTTCGCAGTAACAGCGACGAAATAAAGGTTGTGGGCTGGGTAGGTATGGATAGTGAAGTACTTACAGGGATGATGAGTCACAGGAGCCGGGAGACGAGCTGACCACGGGCGGCGATGTAGTGGTGGGTTTCCTGGCGCACAGTCACTACACTACACAATGGGCATTTAGGCGTTCTCTTCACATTAGGTTCAGGAGTCACTATTAACCAAAGGCTGTGGCGTGCGCGGTAGCTAGCTAGCTTGCAGACGAGTCGGCGCGGTATATTCACGAAGCGCGCGGCCGCGAGTCGCGCAGCGGTGGCGCCGCGGCAGATAGGCGGACGCGGTCGTCAACAACCGCTGAGTCAACCGCCTTACAGATGGCGGTATGGCTTGAATGGCCGTCCCGGCTTTGGCGGGAACATCCTCCGGGGGCCAGGGTGGGCTCATCCAATGGGAGCCTGGCGATCCGGAATACAGGCCTCCGAAGATGTCCATTCGCGGTGTCCAGGTCTACCACCCGCACGACGCCATCCTTCCCAGGCAGGGTGCGAGCAATGCGCCCCAGTCTCCATTGGAGGGCAGGCAGGTTGTCCTCCTTGATGAGGACGAGCTCGCCAACTCGGGGAGGGGAGGATGGGGACAACCATTTGGAGCGGGTTTGGAGGGTATGAAGGTAGGACCGGGTCCACAGCGTCCAGAAGCGCTGGGAAAGGGCCTGTACCATCTGGAATCGCCTACGTGTGGAGATCGGCCTATCTTCCACGGATAGTTCGGGAAGGGCCGTTAGTGGGCGGCCTATGAGGAAATGTCCGGCTGTAAGCGGCTCAAAGTCTGAGGGATCAGACGAAAGTGGGCAGAGAGGTCTTGAGTTAAGGACCGCTTCGATCCGAGCTAAAAGTGTGGAGAATTCCTCGAATGTGAGGTGTTGTTCGCCAATTACGCGATATAAAAGTTGCTTTGTTGATTTTACGTTGATCTCATGTAACGCACCAAACCATGGTCCCTTAGGGACGTTCAACAACCAAGTAATGTGCTGACCAGCGAGCTTGTGCGCAATCGTGTCATTATTCAAGGCAAGAAAGTTTTGTACTTCGATGAGCTGATTTCTAGGGCCTACATAATTTGTACCGCAGTCCGAGCGGATGAGAACCGGGGCACCGCGGCGTGCTATAAAACGCTGTAATGCCGCGAGGAACGCTTCCGTGCTGAGGTCCGAGACCGGTTCCAAATGAACCGCCTTAGTCGAGAGGCACACGAATATACAAAAGTACGCTTTTAAGAGTTTAACATTACGTAGGGTACTAGATTTAACGAGGAATGGGCCGGCAAAATCGGTCGTGACTTGACTAAATACTGGCTGAGGCGTAACTCTATCGGCTGGCAGGTCGGCCATGAAGGACGCTTGCGGCTGGGCCCGGCCTCGAAAGCATCTAATGCATTTAAAGACTCGGTGTCTAATAATACGGCGCGCGGACAATATCCAAAATTGTTGGCGTAGGATTGCGTGTAAGGTGTCAACGCCAGGGTGGCAGTGTATTTTGTGGTAGTGGTCAATGATCAGGTCTACAAGTGGGCTAGAGCTGGGAAGTATGAGGAAGTATGAGAGTCATATCGGATAGACGCATGGGACAGTCGTCCACCAACTCTAAGGAGCTCATCTTTAATGAGAGGTGACAGCCGCTGGAGTCTGACAGAGCAGATTTTGCCAGTTTGAAGGCGGTGGATGTCCTCTGCAAATTCATTGTGCTGAACACTGCGCACCCAGTAAAGTAGGGCCTCTCTTCGTTCACTGACGTACAAAGGGCCTGAGCGTCGCGAATCTGGGTGGTGTCTGCAGTTGTGCAGAAAGCGTTTTAGACAAGCTGTCACTCCGACGAGCTTGTCTAGTGAACTGAACCGAGTGAGCAGGTCAAAGTCAAGACCGGGCACTGTGACCAGTGACGGGACGTGTTTGGGCTTAAGGCCGGGCAGGGCGTGATGGCCCAGAGCTAAGGGCATCGCAGGCCAAGACTCACAAGGCTGTCCAAGCCACGTGGGAGACCACCATAGGTCGTGGGCTGACAGGGATTGCGCAGACATCCCTCTGCTTGCGCAATCTGCCGGGTTGAGCTCGGAAGGTACGTGTCGCCAGGTACATTCTGGTGAGCCTGAGCTGATTTTGACTACCCTGTTGGCTTCAAAGGGTTGAAGACGGTGAGGCGGTGTATTGAGCCAGGCCAGGACTATCGTACTGTCTGACCAACATATGTGTTGTTGTATACTGATATGGGCCGATAACTGAACCGACACACGGATCATGAGCTGGGAGAGTAAAGTGGCGACCGACAACTCTAACTTGGGGATTGTGAGGCGATTCTTGATTGGTGCGACTCGCGACTTGGCGACAATCAAGTGTACCAAAGTATCTCCGGAGGGATCGAGCTCATGGAGGTAAACAACGGCGGCAAACCCGGCTTCAGAGGCATCTGCAAACCCGTGAAGCGAGTATGCAGCTGAGCCTTTGTTTGCACAAATGTGCCGAGGGAAGCGAATGCTAGACAACAGCGGCAGATCCTCTGAGATGTGGTGCCACTCCGTTTGTACTTCAGAGGGAGTGGGCTTATCCCATTCCAGCTTCAGTAGCCACAATTGCTGAAGCAGCAGCTTTGCGCGGAAGATAACGGGAGAAACCCAGCCGTTTGGGTCATAAAGTGAGGCTACGGTGCTTAAAATAGACCGCTTTGTGACATGTGTGATGGGGGGCAGAGAGATGCGGTAGGTGAACTCGTTTGACTGAGGGCTCCACTGTATACCCAAGACCTTAATGGACGTCGATTCTGGGTTCATGTCGGAGTCCTTGGGCATGTCGCATTGGTTGTCGGGAAATCTCTCGAGCAGCTTAGGCGAGTTAGATGTCCACTTACTGAGCTGAAAGCCGCCTAGGTCTAGCAGACTTATCAACTCGTCCTGAAGTGCTTGGGCGGATTCAACTGTGTCATGACCACACAAGATGTCATCAACGAAGATAGACTTGCGAAGAACCTGAGCGGCTCCAGGGTAGCGATGACCTTCATCATCAGCCAGCTGAAGCAGAGTGCGGATTGCATGGTATGGGCTTGATCTTAAGCCGTAGGTGACTGTATTGAGGCCGTAGGTGAGCAGAGGGTGATCTGGTGAGGACCACCATAGTATCAGCTGATACCGTCTCTGGTCTGGGGCAACCAGCACATTTCTGAACATCCTCTGGATGTCAGTGCTGAAAACGACTGGATGCGTTCTGAAGGACATGATGATGTCCACAATGTCCTGTTGAAGGGCGGGGCCTGTGTGTAGGCATTCATTTATGCTGACACCATTGGAGCTTTTGCAGCTACCATCAAAAACAATGCGCAGCTTGTCCGACCCTGACTTAAATACGCCATGGTGAGGGATGTAGAAGTGAGGTTTATGGGCGAATGTATTTGGGTGACAGGGAGCCATGTGCCCTAAGTCGATGTATTCGGCCATGAAGTCGACGTATTTAGAACGCAGAGACGGGTTCGCCATTAGCTTCTTCTCAATATTGAGGAATCTGCGTAATGCGATAGGGTGAGTTTTACCTATTTGAGGGGCGTCCTTTAGAAAGGGCAGAGCGACCGTATATCTGCCTGAGGGATCGCGTGTAGTGGTAGAGCGGAAGATTTCCTCGCATTGTTCCTCCATGGGATCATTATGAGTGTGAGATTGAGGGAGGGGCTCCTCAGACTCCCAGAACCTTTCCAGACTCTGACGTATGTCCTGGGCTGATTCAGCTGAGTCTGGTTGTGAGCTGACGACGTGAGCTGAGTTAACCTGCTGCGCCGGCTGCGCATACAAGTCCTCAATGGGTCCTATCAACGCGAAGTCCAAAATCGTGCCGAAGGCTATGGGCTTGCCCGGGCCCAACGAGACCTTAGTCCCGTCCAACACCTGGCCAAGAACGTCCGACCCCAATAAGAGGTCGATCGGGGCTGGTGTGTGGTAAAGCTGGTCAGCCAATGGCACGGGTGGCTGGCCTAGTACGTGGGAAATGTTTGGTACCTTCTCTAAGGGAAGGTAGCCAGTGACGTTTTTTAAAATGTGAGCTGTGGCAGTGATTGTAGGAGTATCATTGTGAGTGGGTCGGCATACTATTGTTATTGCCGCCTTTGACTCATGTTTGTGCTGATTCCCAACTCCTGTAATTTTTAAAGAAGTGGGTTTTGATGGCAGGTTCAAAAGTCGTGCCATGCGTGACGTTATTAATGTCAGCATACTGCCACAGTCCAATAAAGCTCTGGCTGTGTGAAGATGGCCATGTACGTCCGCGACTCTTAGTGAGACGGTTGGCAACAAAATGGGTGTGCCAGTGGGCACAGAAGGTGAGTGAGCTGATTGAGTATCAGCTGAAATTGTATGAGCTGAGTATGTATCAGCTGTGTGGGCATGGGTTGACTGGGCATGGGCTAAATCTACCTCTTCGCTAGGGTGCTCCGTGATAGTTGGGAGTCATAATTGCTGGCGGCGTTCGCGGGGCCTACCTGGCGAACCGGACCTGGGCGGGCTGGCTCTGTGAGCAGAGCTGGGTTGCACCTGTTTAGCCTGTGCGGGTTCGTGCCGCCTGCTGTGTCTGGGACGCTCCCTCGAGTGCTCTGTCAGCTGTGGTGGGGGTACATGTACAGACGACGAATGAGCTGAGTGCGTTGGGCCGTCTGGTCGATGGAGGGACGGAAGATTTTACGTGACAACGTCTTTTTCTCGGTAGAATATTTATTGATATGAATATAATTAAATTGCACAATAGGAACAAGGAATTGAATGAAAATAAGAATTGCACAAATTTATCATAGTTGAGTGGGAGAGAGACGCAAGGCATTCGGCGGGCCTCTCTCTCGTTCGGTGACTCATCGTAACGTTACCCAGCGTTACACTTTTTCATAAGTGACTCCCAGCCGCAACCTAATTTAAGACGTTGTCACGTCAAAAACTTGTTTAAATTGTCACTAAGTCCTGATAACTAAATAACGGTAGCTAGCTACATCATACTCATGAGTGATAGGTCGGTTGGTGTCACCTAGTCAGGCTGTTAGGTTAATAAGCTCATTGTCAAAGCACTTGTAAAAATAACTGGTTACGAAAAATCACTCGTTTCAAAACAGGTGACTATATCGGAATAACTAGCACGTTTCGTTTTAATAAAATCACGTAACGACACTAGGCAAGCGTCCGATATATCAAAACGAATTCAAAATCCGATTTCAAACACAAATCGATTCGTATCGATTTCTCAACTAGAAAATCTGATTTCAAAAATCGACCTAGCCGAACCAAACGTTAAAGATCTATGTATACCACGAAACGATATCACCAAACGGATAATGTATCCAAACCAAACGCAAACTGACTGATGCGAAGAAATTCGCTCTCTCTCTTTCTAACCAATCGTAACATAGCTGAGTAAAAGGGATGGCGCGAATTTTGCGACTCAGATTTCGGTTTGTTGTTTACGGAAATAATATATTGCCATTTAAATATGCGTTCAATATCATCTTTACGGTTAAGAACTTAAAGACTATATTTGCGAAATTATGCATTGATGTATTTTGGACGTTTATGGTTTGTTTAGTGTTTAATGTAAAGAAGTGTTTTCGTTTAGATGCAAATTTGACCTTGGGCGGTAACAAGTGCGCGCGTGCCGGTCAGTGAATTGCATTTGCCCATTTGTTTAATTTCGTGTTTGTTTAGAGTGGAGTAGAGTTAAGAATAAAGACAATAATAATTAGTTAACTTAGTGAATTGTGTAGGTATATAAAATTGAAATAGTTTTAATTTGAATGAACAAGTTTTTAGGTTTAGACCTTTTAATTGATTAGACGAGCACTGTTTTGTTTTTCAAAATGTCGCGAAAACCCAGTGAAGTGTGGACTCATTTCGACAAAAAGGAAAATGCTCCTGGAGTTGCAGTTTGTAAATATTGTAGTCAAAATATATCATATAAATCTACAACGGGTAACCTAGGAGCTCATTTAAAAAGATCTCACGCATCAATTTATTTGGCGCAAAAGACAAGTACGGATTTAGGATGTAATAATCAACAAATTAGGACCGTTGAGTGTTTGGCGAGTACGTCTAAAGATACGGGTGGCTCGATTCCAGCTGCCGCGGTCGCTGCAAAGGAGACTAATAAAAGTTTAGAAGATCCGAAAACAGATCAGATTCTAACTCGAAAACGGCAAAGAACTTTACAAAATTATATTATAAAAAAAATGACCCCAGAAGAAAATAAACGAGTTGATCGTGATTTGTTAGAGTTATTTATAACGGATTATCAACCTTTCCGCATAGTAGAAGACAAAGGTTTTAAAAAATTCGTGAAGAATATTCCGGGATACACGCTGCCTAGTAGGAAAAATATATCTTCTGCTATGATCCCGGCATTGTACCAAACGACATTAAGTGACGTAAAGACCAGAGTTTCTCTAGACGCTAGCAGTGTTTGTTTGACTACTGATTGTTGGACATCGTCGCAGACTGAAAGTTATATTGGCGTGACTGTGCATTACATTGATAAAAACTTTGAACCACAACAAATACTTTTAGAATGTAAAGGTCTTAACGAAACTCACACAAGTTCCAATTTAGCTAAAGAATTAAAGAGAGTGACGGACGAATGGGATTTAACGAACAAAGTTAATTTTGCTATATCAGACAATGCTCGAAATATTGTCAAAGCGATAGAGACAGAGCTGGGGTGGAAGCATTATGGCTGTTACGCCCATTCCCTTAATCTAATCGTGTCAGGGGCTCTAAGACCATTGGAAGATTTAATAGAAAATATTAAAAAAATAGTAGCTCATTTTAAACGTAGTACAAATGCAACGGATATGCTTCTTGGATATCAATTAAAAAACATGATCGAATGTGGAGAACCAAAAAGGTTAATCCAACAAGTACCTACAAGGTGGAACTCTACATTTTTTATGTTCCGCCGTTTCATCTTACTGAAGGAAGCGGTTAAACACTGCATGGCTCTTATTGAAAGAGAATGGCCCATTATACGTTCAGAGGACTGGGAAATCATGGAAGAGGTATGCAAAGTACTCCAGCCATTTGAAGAGGCTACTTCTTCAATGAGTGGAGATCAGTATCTCACAGGAAGTTTGGTCATCGTCATGACCAACTGCTTGAAGGACATTTGCGAAGATTTTTTGAATAAAGAAGAATATTGCGCATCATTCAACCAAGCTGTGATTGACGTAATTCGGAGTTTAAAATACGGATTGAAAGATAGATTTCAGGGAATAGAGCACAGCAAGACCTTCGGAGTGTGCACATTGTTGGACCCACGCTTTAAACTTGTGTGTTTTAAAAATGAAAATGCGGTCTCAGAATTAAAAAAATATGTTCATGGCTTAATAATAGGCCTTCTAAATAATAAAAGAACTTCAGAAGCAAGCACTGATGAAGTTCAAGAAAAGCCCAGCGCAACCCTCAGTGCATGGGACAAATTTGACGACCTTTTAAAAAAAAAAAAACCTCAAGGAAGCGCTCAAGCAAGAGCTATACGTGAATTGCAAATGTACATCAACGACGAAATGCTGACTAGAAAAAATACAGATGGTAATTGGAATAACCCCTCGCAGTGGTGGCGAGATCATAAAATAATTTATCCGCATTTGTCTGAAATTTATCGCACAAAATGCAATATTGTTGCGACCTCCGTTCCGTGCGAACGACTTTTTTCTAAGACGGGACTAATAATAAATGAAAAGAGGTGTCGTTTAAAGTCTTCAAAAGTCGAGCAACTTGCGTTTTTAAACGCAAATTTGAATCCAAATCGATTTGAAAAACAATAAAAACAAAAAAAAAACAAAAGCAAAAAAACAAAACCAAAAAAAAAACGTTTGTGTATAAAGAAATCATTGTAAATATGGCGATTTTTAAATGCGCCGGAAAAGTTTTACGCGTAAACAAAACTTTTCTGCTAGTCCTAAGCCTAGACTAAAGCATGAAGGAAAATCGTGCAAATTTCAATCTGATTCTCTCTTAGTGATACATGTGTTTTTGTCGTTAGCTAGTGATACGAAATCTAAGTACACAAGCGAATTGGCGATGCTAGGTGCTACTGAAATCGGATATCTAAAAACGGGTTTTGAAATCGATTTTGAAATCTGAAATCGAATAAATATCAGTTTGCGTTCAAAACCAAAAACGCCCATCTCTAAACGACACATATCTACTGAAAGGACACTCACTCACTCAGTAACTCGATAGACCAAGAATGTTCCAAATATACTTGGAAGCAACCTCAGTGCAAGATTCAACACGTTAAAAAAAAAACAGATCCGTACTTATACTATTGATGAAACGAAACCATAGCGCGATGCAGGAATCAGTACAGCGCCATCTAGGGCGTCATTGTTGTCGTCACTTTGTCCACTAATTTTTTATCTGGCAGCTACAGGCCTAATCTCAAACAGTACAAACGGTTTAAACTTGCTTTGCATGGCGCGCACACTCACAATATCGTTAGGTAAGCGTGGGTTGACATATCAAAAAAACAATTTTTGGTAAAGATAACTAGTTACTGAGTTAAAATATTTTTATCTTTTTTCAATATTTTATTTAATTGAAACAAGGTACTATAATATTTTGTAGCAAACCAGGATATTTACTCAAAACAAGATTAGATGTCATTAGTTCAAGAGATATTTTTTTAAATTTGCTCAAGATATGATTCAAGATAATGTTTTCTTCATCTAATGAATTGTACCTATCATTGTGATAAAAAAAACTTTCAGTTTGAAATAAGGATTTCATTGTATTAAAGCAATAACATTTGAACTTCTTAGATTAATTTTACTTATTCTTCATTGAAAATATTTTTTCTTGATTGTAAAAATGCAACAAGAAAATATATCTTTTGTTTTAAGACTGCCAATATCTAAAAATGAATAAACATTACTTGTATTAAGACAATTTTCCTTAAAATAACGTAATATGTCAAGAAAACTATTTTTCTTGCTTTGAGAAATCCTTTTTATCTGTGTTGTTTGACCCAACAGATAATTAAGTGTGTTATGTGGTAGTAGCGACCGCCCGCGACTTGCACCCGTGTCCTGTCTATCATAAAAAAACGTCATCCAAACAGTGACAGATGCTTTTTTGATTTGAATTTTGAATGCCGATTCATGCGCCCGCACATTTTTGAAATAGTACAAACTCTGTTATTAATAAACGTTGATTAAAGTTACACTTAGGATTAAATTGACGCTGTCTCTGTCTGTCTTCTTCAACAAAAACGAGACAGCATCACTTTAAACCGAGGTGTTACATTTGACCATTTTTATTAATGACGGGGACACGACAGGATTTATGAATTACCTGTGTACTAAATCAGTTTGGCCCTTTCAGCGTAATTTACGTAAATGAAACAAACTGAAATCTATACTTTTGCACACGTAGAATTAGAAGGACTATCCTTAGAATGCAATCCATTGATGTCAGCGAAACCTGTTAGTCAGTTTATTTGTTGAAGTAACACAAAGTTGAAATTACAAATAACGGGAGACTGAGGAAAAGTCGGTAGACATAATAATATGGCTTAAGCAACAGTTCCTTCTTTTGTTACATTAGACTTAATAATATAATAGTAGTGATATTTTATAATAGACTAGAGTTTTATTGCTGATACAGTACCCCAAGCACGAACCATTATGGTACTAGTTAAGGTAATCGTAATCGTATTATTTTGTATGAAAGCCATATGGCTTTCATGTATGAAAAAGGTTTAGTAACTTTATAGTTACTAAACCTTTTTCATACATGGTTCATGGTTCATAATGGTTCGTGCTTGGGGGGTACAGATATTTGATCTTATAAATCTTTACAAGAGAAACCAGTGCTAACGGATACAAGAAATAGATCCTAGATTAGATAAAAACATTAGATACATATAATCACGACTATTATCCCTGAACTGTTAGTCAGAGACTAGGCAATGAGGACCGCAAAAGCACTCCTCAGCAATAGTCCACTTTTCACCAAATAGCGACTGCACATGTGCTCAGCGTGACAGGTGGTGAGCCCATCGCCGCTCTATGCTGTTGGATGTTTATGCAGTCTTTTGTTCGTTAGTTGCCTTTTACCTCAGAATAACTAATAGTACTACGTACACACGACGTCAGATCAACCTACCCTAAACTGTCAAATTTCTCCAATCAATATTGATCCTTTAAACCAAACAATAAAGTTCAAAATTGATTGTTATATGACAGTTTTGGGTAGGTTGATCTGACGCCGTGTGTACATAAGGTTCACTCTGTAACGTCTTTCACGCGAAATTGAAACTTATCGTGTGACCTGAGCGTTCATATTCCGTTAAGCAACACTGACTCGATATCGATTTGACGTCATGATGTCACAGAGCGTAGGGTTTACGCGCGCGCGCAGGGATTACAAGTTAAGCGACGACGCGCGACGTGGAGCGTGCGTCGGCTCGCGGCAACCTTTACTGCCATACGCCTAGGCGGCCTGCCTGGGAGGCGCGCCGGCCAAACGTACCTAAACTGCGGAGTGACACGCCCCTGCTTTTACGACACCCAAGGGAAGAGAGGGGGTGGTAGTATTTTTTCACCGCCACGCGACAGGGTTAACGGTTTAAGTTCTATTACCTATCACAATATCAATACGATAATTGGAAATCATATTTAATTTTATTTCATTAAGTAATAACTTAAGTTAACAATTCATTATGATTTATCATTTTTCACCTTTCATCCCAAAAAAAACGATAAATTACCTATAAATTTTAGCCGTTTGTGTCGCTAGGGGAGAGACACTTGCCCGCTATTTTTTCTCGTACCAGGATACGTATGTTTACACAATTCTATGACCACGGCATATATTTCGGTTCGACGCGATTCTGTTTCGGCGTGCAGTGGTAGGTACTGGGGGTAGCGATGCGCATTTGTCTGGCACAGACTATAGCTCGTTAGATTAGTTGTTAAGTCTTAACTATAAGTTAATTAACTGTTTTTTTATTATTATTAGTATTGACGTCAATAAGTGCCTGTAAAGGTTTACATTGAATAAATAATTTGACTTTGACTTTGACTTTGAAGTAAATTCAACAAACTAAAATCGATAGTTTTGCATACATAGCCAGCGGTGTTAAAAGTAGTTAGTTACTTATTTGTTGCAGTAATACAAAATTAAAATTACAGATATCGGGAGACTGAGGAAAAGCCGGTCAAAAATTGGCACGAGCAACATTTCCTTAATTTGACTTAAGATTTTTATAGTGTTATTTTCCGTACGGACTCGTGGTCACACCAAAATCTTACACCAGTGTGAGATTAGGAATATTTTTCCTGTTAGTCACACTGCTAGTATTGCAACACCTTTTATCGTCTAATTATGAGTGAGGTGAAATATTAATACCTATGATGTATAAAAACACTGTCGTATTTATCTTAGATGTTATCAATCTTTACAAGAAAAACCAGTGCAAACGAATACAAGAAATAAGTCCTAGATAAGATGAGAATATCAAATACAAAAAGCTTAAAGTCTGAATATAATTATTTGATAATATAAAAATATTGACCGTCTATCAGTTATAGTAATACCAGTACTGTTATATGCAACTGTTTCTAAAACAATCATTTATTCATGTCGTATTTCCGATTTCATGCATCTGAATCACGGCAAGAAACGAAATTTCAACTAGATATACGAGTACCTACAGTTTGCCGCCTCCCTTGGGGTATATCTCATATCGAGTACGTCATACTGCGTGGCTGACAGTGCCTTAGGGACGCACAGCCTTGTGCGAGAAGCGGGTTCGTTGAGGAAAACGTACTTTTGTGGGTCATAGCAGTCTTGGCATACCCCAGGGCGATAAATAAGGTTATAAAATAAAATGGTAACGCGTCCTTAGAAGAAAGACACGTAATATATATACAGGGCGTCCCACGGATATGCCACATGGAGGGAAAGTACCTACCCTGAATATTGTAGATGGAACATTTTACGGAAAGAAGACATTATTTGAATTTGAAAAACAAATTAAACTGCATTCATAGATATTTAAATAATTACATTTGAACCGGGAATTGAACCTGTAGCTAAATAATCACCTGTAGCTTTATCATACCGATCGAAAGGCTTTATCATAAGGATTATTTTTTGCTAAATAACATAGTGTCACAAATAAAAGGAAGACCATGAATTTTAATATTTTTAATACAAAATTAATGAATTTATGAAATGCTCAAAATGAGTCCCTTCCTGTTGAATACTCTTTTGATTATTTCGCTCCCTGTCGATTTTTTGATTATTTTTCTCATGCAACAGGTTCGATTCCCGGTGTACGTCAACCATGTAATTATTTAAATATCTATGAATGCAGTTTAAATTGTTTTTTAAATTCAAATAATGTCTTCTTTCAGTAATATGTTCCATCTACAATATTCAGGGTACTTTCCCTCTATGAGGCATATCCGTGGGACGCTCTGTATATGTATGTACGAAAAAATTAATACTACGAGCAGCATAACATATTGGAGATGAACTTTTTATTTATTTCGTGGATATGAACATTTCACCAAAGTTGTTTACTTTAATAAGATATTAGTCGCAGTCATAGTTTTATATTTTAATAGATTTTTTAGAACATCCGTATACTTACTAACATTACTGCGACTTTATAATTTTACGAAAATCGCAATTTTATATTGATAGCTTAGAACGCAGAATCATAGGCTTGCTCTTATTCTAAGCCACTTCTAAGCCTGCCTGTAGAAAATCAAATTCAAATTCGATTGATAGAAAATGTTAACGAAATGCCAAATTCACACAGTGACAGATTCATTCGTTTTGCGCTGTTTTGCGTTCCAATTCATGGTGCGGCACCGGCAGTCGGCACATCATCGATATATAATGATAAAATATTCACAAAACGTTTTCCGCGTGAAATGAATAACATATTATTTGTTTTACTCCGTTGGCATTTCATATTGGAATGTTTGAAAAATATAGGCGGACGTGACCATTCCAATGGGAGTGACGTGTGAAGTATAACTTGAGTAGTTCAATATCTAAGTAAACTACATCAGCCTATAGGAATATATGTAGATAGCTCATTGGCGCATCGGCTAGGCGATCGAGATGCAATCGCGCAAGTTAAGAACTTTCGCAATACCGCTTCAAGCTCGTAAAGCTCCGTACTCCTGAAGGTAATTATACATCTAGGCCATCATAAGTTAGTCGTCAACACCCAATAACCCGTATTAAGCCAGCACGTTGGATCACATTCATGCAGGGTAAATTTTGGACTCCTCGCCAAAAGTAAATATGGGGTAATAAAAGTAATAATAAAACATTTGACGTAAAAAAATGAATGTTTTCTTTTTTTAATTACAATTTTTTGCCTTATTTTTATATCCTATAGTTCTAGGTGCGTGCGCTCACCCTCGCGGTCAAAGCGACGCGACGGCGCGCTGTCATTGGTTCACGGGGTGAATCAATGATATTAGAATAAAAAGAGGTAGACAGGTTATGTTAGTACTAATGTGATGTCAATAAATGGACCAAAGCTTTACGATGTTAACATCCGATGAATTTTAATAGTCTTAATTGTGTTGTTTCTACAGTGTCGTATTACACATGAAGGCATTTTTAAACTAATTTACGGAAACGAATATACGCAAACTGACACTGTCAACCACACACCGCTGTCAACGCTTTCCTGAGACTACACTAAGATAAGCCAATTAGCATAGTTTTCTGTTGCCAGTTTTTGGCACATGTAACGCATCTACCTTTTTTTATTGTAACATCATTGGGGTGAATAATAGCGGTCACGCGCATGCACTTTGATAACCGCGATAGGCCGCACGCTAGGTGACAATAATTTTAATGTTCTTAAGGAAAAATTGAGACAAAAATGAATAATTTTTTTTTTTTAATTTCATTATTATGTTGTACTGCTGCTATAGCATCACGTAAAAATATTTGGGGGAGGGTCCAAAATTAACCCTGTTTAAAAGATGACTGCTAGAAACCGCAAGAAACTTCAACGGCTGGTCAGGTCAAGTGTTTTATACATGACAAAAATGACAAAAAGGGAATTTGTGCTTCTTTGTAGGTACTTATTGCCCAGCTGACGGGGGCAACGGCCGGCCGGGCGTCTGTTGACCCGTCAACGTAGGTACTTATCGCCCAGCTGACGCGGACAGGTCAACAGACGGCCATATTATTATTTAAAATAAAGTAGATACTCAAAGACTATTCAATTAAATTTTACAAAATTAATTATTTCATTAAAAATGAAAAAACACGAATTCCTTTTTTGTCATTTTTGTCATGTTTGAAACACTTGACCTGACCAGCCCTTAAAGTTTCTTGCGGTATCTAGCAGTCACCTTATAAATCACAACCATTATCCCCTTAGAGTCAGAGACTAGGCAATGAGGACCGCATAAGCAGTCCCCTGACATAGTCCACGGCACACCAAATAACTGTAACTTGTGTAACTAAGTATATTTTCAATGTTTGCACCTCCGATCTTAGAGTATCTCCATCTCTCCATCCGACCGGTTGTCTGGCAGAAATCGCTTTAAGCGATAAGAACGCCAAATTGTAACATTGTTTTTCTTTCTTTTTTATATAAATGCATTGTACATGTTTGTGTGATTATGTTACAATAAAAGTATTATCTATCTATCTATCTAACTGCACGTGCGTGATAAGTGAGTCTTTAGTCCGTTAGTCGCCTTTTACGAGGGAATAGATGGGTTGGTAGTATTTTTTTTTATGAGTCGCCACTATACACTCTACACAGCATCACGGTGTAGGATGGATAAAAAGACTATTAGTGTTTTAGCATGGCATTAGGTGTGTAATTAAAGCTCGTATTTGGGTAAACACAATACGTGTTAATGTGCTGACAACACATAATTAGCAGATGTGCCTCGTTCGCGACTCGGTACACTTTAAACTGTTAATGCCAACTAGTGCAGTTCATAGTAATTAAAGCAGTTACTTTATATTCTATGTTAATAAAACAAAAACAGTAGTAAGGAATATAGGAATAGTAAAGTATTTTCTCTCAAAACAAAATTGAAATGGTTTTAAGAGGGTTTACGTATTTCTGTTTCCCATACAATTTTCCAAGTCGAAGTTTTTAAAGACCAATAAGCCAATTTTATTGAAACTTTGCATGCTGAAGTAAAATACAGGGATCTAAATAGTTTGTTGAAAACATTTAAAAAAAAGGTTTATTTGGCTGAGTTATTGCGATTTAAAGTCCACTATAGAAAGTTTAAAATCGCAATAACTCAGTTAAAAAAACGTTTTTTTTTTAAATGTTTTCAACAAACTATTTAGATCTCTATATTTTACTTCAGCATGCCGAGTATCATTGAAATTGGCTTACTGGTTTTTACAAATTTCAACTTGGAAATATGTATGGGAAACCGAAATGCGTAAAGCCCCTTAACGAGGTTTTAACGAGGTTTTGGAACCTTGAGATCGTTACGAGACATCGTTAATTTATGTATTTCGATTAAGTTGTATTAACTGTGTACATGAGTACCAATAAGTATACATCTTTACACGTTCGCCATCGATTATAAACCAAATACCAACATGACTACGACCGAAAAAATAAAGCGATTTATATACTTCCTCAGATTAGGTATACGTAATCTGAAATTCTCTTTATAAAGCAGTGTTGGTAGGAGTCTAGGGAAAGCTCGCCTGATTAAAGTAGAGGCGTGCATTTGTAGTTGGTATCGAGATCGGTTTTGAAGATAACAACGGGACGCGGTGGCGGGCGACATGGTCGTAGTAACTATAGCAACTTATTCTTTTATTAATTTGTTTTTAATATTGTTTTGGCTACGAATCCTTATGATGCAACGTATAATAAATAAAAAAAAGTCTAAATATATTTATTTAGCTTGTAAGTAAGAATTGCGTTTTTTTACCCTAGTCTCGTATTTGTAATAATAAGACGTGTTATATGAAACTCATTTTTTTATTCAATCTACTGTTCGTGTACTATTATAAAATATATACTACTTGAAATTGACTTAACTTTTACGGTTCTTATGTAAATAAACAAATAAAACCATTTTTATGTAAATAAACAAATAAAATTACAACAACAACAACAACAACAGAAACGTTAAACATCCCCCGCCGCACAAAGCTGCTTAGAATTTTTCGTAATTGCCAACCCGCCGGAGACAATTCCAACGAGGCAGCTTTGCATTTTTAAGAATCCATTCTACATAATAACCCTGTGTTTGCGCTGCTCCTCGAAATGCATAATAACGGGAAGCAAAAGTGTCCGTTCAAATTTTAATACGGCACTACGAGTGCGCTAAGCTCGTAACGTTGAACATCCTCCCGAAGAATAACGTCATATCTGCGATACAACGTTCTTGCAGATATGACGTTTTTCTTCGCGTCCGTCGCTCTGTTCTTAACCCGGCTACGTTTCGTGGTAGCGCTGCAAACGGTTTCCGTCGAGCGTTTTACTAACGAGATAATTGCGAGATGATTAAATAAATGTTTCTGTTAACCAAAACAATGTGGGAGAGGAGTATTGCCTCTAATTACCTTCATAGGTGGCGGATAAGCGTGTTGTATACGTAAGTACGGTTTTCGGTAACGTAGTCTGAATTAAATCAGATTGCTTTTTTATTTTATTTATTGGTTATTATATAGCATATTATTTATCCCAACGTAATATGGCTAATTCTAGAGGTCTAGAGAAGAGAGCAAAATAGGTAGGTAATTTTGTAAATCAAGAATTCTATTTAAATTTTTTAACTTATAACGGCTGGAATGCCTCACCTATTCAAAGACAATTTATTTTCGTATATTTTAATTAACTAAAACCAAGTATAATGCAAGAAATAGTTGTTTGAAATTTTATTTGATGCAGTGAAGTATCACTAATAGAGTATTTAATGACCGGAATGACTAGATAAAAGTCTGTGGAATAACATATATTTCCAATTATCCAAATTTTGAGTACTTGTGATTTGCGAGTAATCCATAATTTAAAATACCCTATTTTCGGGAATTTCGGGAATCCCCTTTTAATAAGCGTGCGATTTTTGCGGCGCCTTACCATTGTTAACTGCAGATGTAGGTGCAATTGTAAATTCAGATTTTGAATTTTATGCATAAAGTTACTATACCTACTAGGTATAGTAACTTTAAGATTTTATGATGATCTGTAAAAGATATTATGATTTGGTAACAACATAATATATTTTTTTTGATTTTTAAAAATAAATTAAAACCAGAACACAAATAAAAAGAATATTGATATTGATAAAGTATGGATTACCTTTATGTAAGTACTTATAAAAAATAAAATAAATAGTAGATTGTTATACAAGGGGCTAAAATTACCCATTATATACGAGGTAGTTTTACTCCCGAGCTTGAGCGAGTGAGTAAATAGAAACCGAATTTTAATGGGTTTTTAGCGCCGTGTGTTACACTATGTTTTTCACTACTAATGCGAGAAAATAAAACAATCCAATACAATATGAATTAGTTTTTTTTATTTAAAATTAACCCGTTAGTTGCTTTAACGACACCCAAGGGAAGAGAATGGTTGGTAGTATTATTTTGATGAGCCCATCGCCGCTCTATGCTGCTGGATAGTAGGTATGTGCAGTCTTTCCATCTCTTCCCTTGGGTGTCGTCAAAGGCGACTAACGGACTAATGACTGCACATACATCCTACAGCATAGAGCGGCGATGGGCTCATCAAAATAATACTACCAACCCCTTTCTTCCCTTGGGTGTCGTAAAAGGCGACTAACGGACTAAAGACTGCACATACATCCAACAGCATAGAGCGACGATGGGCTCATCAAAATAATATTACCAACCCTTCACTTTTCTTCGATGTCGTAAAAGGGGACTAACGGACTAAAGATTGCACATACATCCAACAGCATAGAGCGACGTTGGGCTCATAAAAATAATACTACCAACCTCTCTCTTCTCTTCGGTGTCGTAAAAGGCGACTAACGGACTAAATACTGCGCATACATCCAACAGCATAGAGCGGCGATGGCCTCATCAAAATAATACTACCAACACCTTTCTTCCCTTGGATGTCGTAAAAGGCGACTAACGGACTAAAGACTGCACATACATCCAACAGCATAGAGCGACGATGGGCTCATCAAAATAGAACTACCAACCTCTCTTCTCTTCGGTGTCGTAAAAGGCGACTAACAGACTAAATACTGCGCATACATCCAACAGCATAAAGCGGCGATGGGCTCATCAAAATAATACTACCAACACCTTTCTTCCCTTGGATGTCGTAAAAGGCGACTAACGGACTAAATACTGCACATACATCCAACAGCATAGAGCGGCGATGGACTCATCAAAATAATACTACCAACCCGTCTCTTTCCTTGGGTGTCGTAAAAGCGACTAACGGGCTAAAGGCTCACCACCTAAGCACATGTGCAGACTGTGCAGTTTTTTCTTGCTGAAGCGTGGTCTGTGTTGTCCATAGATTCAAATGATTACTAATTTTACCATACATTTTACTAATAACTATCTCAAAGAAGTTGTTGATCTAAGTAAACAGTAATAAGTCGAGTCTTTATTCATGATTATTTTACATAGACTAAATACTTTTTCGTTTTTGGAGGCCTCATTGTCATGTGACAGACAAAAATTTAAAAAAAAATTACTTATTCCCCTAGGGCAAGAAAAGCTATTTTAGCCCGGTCTAGACCGCTACAATGACGGTCTTTTTGAGCAAGAGGAGTGAAATAGTAGATTGTTATACAAGGGGCTAAAATTACCCATTATATACGAGGTAGTTTTACTCCCGAGCTTTAGCGAGGGAGTAAATAGAAACCGAGTTTTAATGGGTTTTTAGCGCCGAGTGTTACACTCTGCTTTTCACTACGAATGCGAGAAAATAAAACAATCCAATACAATATGAATTGGTTTATTTTATTTAAAATTAACCCGTTAGTTGCTTCATCGACACCCAAGGGAAAAGAATGGTTGGTAGTATTATTTTGATGAGCCCATCGCCGCTCTATGCTGTTGGATAGTAGATATGTGCAGTCTTTCCATCTCTTCCCTTGGGTGTCTTCAAAGGCGACTAACGGACTAAAGACTGCACATACATCCAACAGCATATAGCGACGATGGGCTCATCAAAATAATATTACCAACCCTTCACTTTTCTTTGATTTGGTAAAAGGAGACTAACGGACTAAAGACTGCACATACATCCAACAGCATAGAGCGGCGATGGGCTCATCAAAATAATACTACCAACCCCTCCCTTCCCTTGGGTCTCGTAAAAGGCGACTAATGGACTAAAGACTGCACATACATACAACAGCATAGAGCGGCGATGGACTCATCAAAATAATACTACCAACCCCTCTCTTCCCTTGGGTGTCGTAAAAGCGACTAACGGGCTAAAGGCTCACTACCTAAGCACATGTGCAGACTGTGCAGTTTTTTCTTGCTGAAGCGTGGTCTGTGTTATCTCAAAAAAGTTGTTGGTCTAAGTAAACAGTAATAAGTCGAGTCTTTATTCGTGATTATTCTACATAAGACTAAATACTTTTTCGTTTTTGTAGGCTCATTGTCATGTGACAGACAAAAATTTAAAAAAAAATTACTTTTTCTCCTAGGGCGAGAAAAGCTATTTTAGCCCCGCTCTAGAACGCTACAATGACGGTCTTTTTGAGCGAGAGGAGTGAAAACAAATTTATACTATAGGATAAACGCATTAACACTTTTCTAAAATGAATTGATGAATGAATTAGAGAAAAGTCGATTAAAGTGTCGATTAAAGCGGTCTCCGACCGACGCGGCGACGCTCATCTTAAAAATATTAATAGGTTATTTAATAAAGTTAGAAGGCCGAGAGACAAATTTTATTTTATTACTTTTTAGAGTTTGTGTTTTTATGGGGGTTTCTTAAAATGTTTAATTTTATTTTTGCATAAAGCTGTGCAGTTTCTTGCGGCCATTCTTCTCCACAGCTAAAAAATTACGTTCTGTATAGGTGGATAAGTAAAAAAGATGTTTCGGACAAGCCAAAGTCCTTATTTTACAAGTTTATCTGGTATAAATAAAAAAAATATTTATTTTTGACTTTTCAAAGCGTGTGTTAGTCATAAAACAGTTAAGTGGTGTCAGTACTCACTGTGGCTCATGCTCTGTCAGCAACTCTTCAAAGTGTAGCCTCAGCGTGTGCGCAGGTGGTCCCCGAACCTCAGTGACGCAGGCCGCGTCGTCGGGGTAAGCGCGTGGGAACCCCGGACTGGATACCGTGGCTTGAGGGTGCGCGTGAGACAGCACTATCGTCTCGTTGCACTCGATCTTTGACGCCGTGTAAGGATCTGGAACAAGAAATGAAATGTTAAAGATCAAGTTACAGCAAGTTTTGCTACAAAGATCCCGATGTTATCTGTAAGAGGACCTTGGATAAGTTAAAGTTAAGGCGGACTATATGCTTCATTGCAAAGTTACTGGCATGAATAATTTGGCTTACCGTTTATTGTAACTGTGATTTTTTTTGTTACTTGGCTTATAAGGGGCATAGTAGTTGTTACGAATGGAGTCGCTAAAATGAACTAACTACATAAAGAAGTTTTTTTTATGTGACGCGTCATAGTCACGACGGCCTGCATAAATGCCGTTTCACGCCTCGTTTTAAAAAACCGCCCTCTTAGCACGGATCTTTTATCGACCGATAAAGTGACATTAGACGATAAAATTTGACAGTTGAAGTACTGCTGATGTCAATTTGTCGGCGTCTAATGTCACTTTATCGGTCGCTAAAAGATCCGTGCTCGCACTGCCGGGATTATAGGAGCTGGGAAACACATGCGCCGGCAGAGAATTCCAAAGCCCAATGGTCTTACAGAGGAACGGCTTGCCAAATTTTTTAGTACGAGTGCTGATATTCTGCATAGTATGATGGTGGTTCCTAAGACCAGCACGTGTAGTCCAGGACAGGAAAGGAGAGGGCGGGATTATATCAAAAAATTCTTCAGAACACTCTCCGTAGTAATTGCGGTAGAAGACACTGAAAGAAGCAATGTCTCTACGCAGCTGGATATCCTTATGAGAGGCTGTAACCTCAGCATCTCCAATAATGTGTACCGCTCGCCTTTGCAGTCTATCAAGTGCATCGAGGAGGTATTTAGCGGAGCCGTCCCATAGATGGGAACAATACTCCACTATAACAAGTTTATTTATATCTTATTATTTAATCGTTACACCGGGCTCAGCCTTTCAACATGACAATACCATGCGGGGAGCTCGGGACACAACCCACCATTCTGGCTGGATCGTGTTATCCCTTTGTCTGTCACGAAGACTCCTAGAGGTTGCTAACAATGCTATTGTACCGACAGTACTACAACTGCTGATATCTTATAAAACAACGAAAGATGTAGGGCACTACTTCGTTGTTTAATAACACGAAGAAAGTTATATTTACGTTGAGTAGTTGTTTTGTATGCTCAGCTTTATTTATTTTGCTATTATCGAATGGCTGAAACTAATAACAGCTACAATTGTTTTCCCTCGATTTTCGCCTTGCTTGTTTCCCGCACTTCCCGAGTGTATTGAAACAATAATGTATTGAATCACGGACTGTAGCATGAGCAGCATCGATACTGTTGGTTCACATTAACTGTTTATTTAGTTATTAAATGTAAACAAACAAACAAAAACAACAACATAAATAATATGAAGATGTTAAACAATTTTGAGGTGAACGGGAAGATGCTGCTACCACGTAGCTGCTACGATAGATTCTGCTACGACGCTACGACGAAGCTACGACTGCGAACTAAGCTTTATGCGAAGGGCGTGACGTACCAGAGTACCCAGTACCCATCCCCTTGTCTGCCACGAGGACTCTTATAGGTTGCTAAGAATTGGATTTCTATAATGTCTGGTTTTACGATAGCTAAGCTCATATAGGTACGTAGTACGTAGCAAAAAGTTTTCGTGGACCTTTGATCGTTTAGATTCGATTTCGTATATATTAGATTCGATCGTTTAAATGTAGAACATCAACTTGTAATCATCCTATTTAAAGCAAATAAACTTATTTGTATTTGTTTTATATTCAAAGTCATATTCATTTATTCAATTTAGGCTACAATAACTGACGAATGTCGCTATGCCATCGGTTCGTAAGTCCTAACTATGGGGCGGGAGCCTTGTACTGAAAAGAACCGGCAAGAAACTCAGCAAGGGCATTTCTTTTCTCCCTTTCTTTGACAGCATCAATACAAATTGGAAAATACCCTATCATAGAAGGACATTTTCCATTACAACATTAAAAAAAAAATCAATATGTGATCGAAGGCGTGGACAAATCAACAAGCAATGACCATTGACCATGGCAGTATTAAAAATCATATACGCTGTTATTTAATAATACACAGTTTTTCCAAAACATGGAACGTGTTCCATAAGTTCAATTAATATCTAAATTGATCCATTTAAATAAACTAGGTGATTTAATTGGGAACACCCTAAAACTCCAAATAACTTAATTCCGAATTTGAATATTCCGAATTTTAAAACTTCGAATTTCATATTTCCGAAAAATTAAAATCACGTTTATTTAAAATCACGAACGTCAATATTCCGAACATCACAATCACATATTTGTTCAGACTTATGAAAATAAGTCCGAACAAACAAAAACCCGAAATGTTTTTAGTCCGAAAAACGGAATTATGATTATCATATTTCCGAAAATTCATTGCTTCTTAATATTGCAATAATTTTTTTGTCATGGCAACAACTGGCAACTTGTCCATCCTTGCTTGCATTCATGATTAATGCATTAATAATCAGAATCATTTAAGTATGATAATAAAAATAGCAGTTTAACCTTAAATTGCTTTTAAATATTGTCTTTAAAAGTCAATATTTTGTGTTTTCGGTAATGCTGTGCTTCAAAAGTCGAGTGGCAGAAACGAATCGTTGCAAAACCGACTCTACGTAGTCTTGGCGAGCTGAGGGGCAGGTGGGATTAACGCTCGCCGCCCGCCGTAGCTGAGGCTGGTCATCAAGCCAAAGCTGCGGTGGTGAGCGAAAGCCATCTGCGACGATAAGCTCGCGTGGGACCGCCCGCCGGAGTCGTGACAGAAGCCATGCCTATGGCATGTTGGCTTGCTTGCATACTTGCTTGCATGCTGCATGCTTTCTTGCATGCTGCTGGCTTGCATGCTGCATGCTTGCTTGAATGCTGCATGTTTCCTTGCATGCCGCAAGCTTGCTTGCTTGCATGCCGCATGCTTGCTTGCTTACTGCATGCTTGCTGGCATGCTGCATGCTTGCTTGCATGCTGCATGCTTGCTTTCTTGCTGCATGCTTGCTTGCATGCTGCATGCTTGCTTGCTTGCTGCATGCTTGCTTGCATGCTGAATGCTGCTGGGGGGCTGGCAACATGTGATCATTAACAGGTAAACCTAAGCCGTTCTGTTTGCGTTCTTGCCAGTTAAGCAACTTTTGCAATGCCGAGTTACTGGATGGGTGACCAAATCATAAATTTCGGATCTTTATTAATTCGGAATTTTGATATTCGAAATTCGTATTTTTGGAACTTCGGATTATTGTTGAGCCGGAATTTTAATTATTAGGAATATTAAAATTCGGCATTTTGATTTTCGAAAGTAATTGTAAACGTTTGGGTTTTTGTAATTTCGGATTTGTAAAAAGGATTTATGATGTATCGGAATTGTGATATTCGGAATATAAATAAATAATAAATAAATAAATAAAACTTTCCTACACTCACACCAATTATCTAGCCCAAGAGAAGCTTCGAAGAAACTCGTTAAATGGTTACTAGACAACGGATAAACATACTTAAATATATACTTATTATACATAGAAAACACCCAGACCCGAGACAATTTAGAAAAACAATAATTTCTAAATTGACCCGACCAGGGATCGAACCCGAGACCTCAGAGATGGCGTCACCATGAAAACCGGTGTACAAACCACTCGACCAAGGAGGTCGTCAAATAGGAAACCCATAGATGAATGATTGGTCTCGCTGCGCTCGTCTAGATACCGCGCTACCTATAAACCACAGCTCCGTAAATGCGGCAACTCATTATTGTAGTGTGTTTATGACAATATGCAAGGATGCTAGTGTGCGTGAAAAATTTGTTGCCAGCTGCTCAACTGTTACCCGAGTTAATGGGAAAAATATTTTTGCTGTGTTAAGTTGCTGGTTATAAATGTAGCTCAGAAAATATTTAAAAATTAACAATTAAAAGCGAATATGTATCAATATAATTGTATATACTATTATGAAGGTTAGACGTAGGTTTCTTCTGTAGAAAAATGGTAGGTATGTATAGCAATGATTATACCTTATTTTTTAGTAGTTTTTTTTTATTACTACCAACCCCTTTCTTCCCTTGGGTATCGTAAAAGGCGACTAACGGACTAAAGACTGCACATACATCCTACAGCATAGAGCGGCGATGGGCTCATCAAAATAATATTATTTCAAACATTGTCTATGACTTTTTTCAAAACGAATACGTCCGTGATTTGCCGGTGGCGGCACTGACACTGAGAGCATTATCACTGACAAGTGGGGATGCGTCAATGTATGAAAAACACTGTGCCGGTACTGTGTCGGAACTGTGGCTTCACTGATATGTGTGAAGCAATCTTTAACCTATAATATTACCCGAATCATAAGCTATACACCTGTTCTCAGTTTCATTAAAATCCGTCCAGCTGTTTTTGTGTGATGCGCGTCAAACAAACAGACAGACAAAAATTCCAAAAATGATTCTAATGTTCACGTATCCTTCATCCCCTAGATTATGTTTTCCGCAAATATTTTCAATGTAAGCACAGACACGAAAAGTTTACATTTCAGGAACATAGGTCAAAATGAAAAAAATAGCTTTTCCATACTTGAGTCAATCAGCTGATTGCGCATTTTGTATAGGGAAAAATAATAAATTTTCGACCCATGTTCCTTAAGGAAAGTTGTTCAGTTTCATCGGTAGAATCCCCTTGATATAGTGTCAGCTAACATTTTTACACCTTATTATAGATCACAAATATAAGTAAACATGAAATAACATAGAACTAGGTTAAGTATATAGTAACTTTGTAAGACAAATGAAATAGGTTACCTTTAAAATAAAAGACAATAACAATAAATTTACATTATAAAAATCTCAACCACGGGGACTTTATTCTTGTATAACACTTGGGTAACACTGAATGGCGTTTATTGTTCATATTATTTTATGATGAAATTCAGAAATTATACGATACTTACTGATGGTATGTGATCCCAGTGTCCTTCTTATTTTTAGAAGTATTATTTTTACACAGTTTTGCTACGCAAACTGGCATTTTAGTTTAAATTAAGCCCAAAATTTAATAAAACATTCGGGACGTACAACACGTCACCCACAGCTGTCAGTGTGACTGGCTCGGGTACGCCGATTTCGGCGTAGTATTTGACAAGTACGACGGAGGTATCTAGTCGAGCGCAGCGAGACCAATCATTAATCTAAGATGAAACCATTCGGAATTATAAAATTCGGAGTTTTGAAATTCGTGATTATGAGTTTCGGAATTAAGTTTTTCGTATTTATGTAGTGTACCCGATTTAATTACACCAATTATTATTACTAGACATAGTTTACCTATTTATTAGCTTTAATGTGCGTGGTGTATGCTAAGTTTACATTAATATGTAGTATAATCATTTAGAATATAGTTATATATTCTTTTAGTAACTCTGTCAGTGTATCTTTTACAATTTGTTTATGTAAAATATAAATTAAACTATATAAACTATACTCTGATATTTAATTAGATGGACTTAAGTGACAGCTGCCGGCGCACTTTATTTTTTTTAATGTTGCCAACTGAAGAGCAAAGTGTTGTGACGCCAGTGATTTTACCGATTAAATTGAATTATTGAATCATCGACATGACTGTAAATAAATGTTTAACAAAATATTATTAAAAAGTACGTATATTCGTAAGTTTACGTGATATGTAGAAGTTTTTAATGAATCCGCGTACAAAGAAACCACAGAATACCATACGAGTGACACGCACTAGGATCCTTGTCGATGACCAAGTGTCGTATACGTCATATTCCCCATTTCATCATGCGATTGGGCCGATTTTTTGTACGTAATTATGGTTGGTTGTTTTTGTGGTTTTGTTATATTTTTCCTTGTACTCTTATTTTTATTAGATAACATACCAAACTGACATTCAGTAAGTTACTAACTGTACTTAACCGTTTTGACATTTAAAGAATAGTGACAGTCTTAAACGCTTATGTAAACTAATTTTAGCGATTATGGAACACAATTTCAAATTGTGTAGTATGAATTTCTAACATAGGGTGCAGTACAATGGGTAATATGCTAAATTACCTTTTTTCGAAAGTTTTTAAATTAAATGAGTAGGTAAAACTTTTATAGGCTCAGGGTCTTGTATCAGGTCCGAAACTATTTAAATATAAACATTAGAATAAACTTTTGTGAGTCCCTGATACTTTCTAAGCTTAATTATGCTGACACGGTTATAGGTGGGTGTATCTTTACCTATTCCAAGAAATTAATTCAACGTGTACAAAACGCCTGTGCTCGGTTTTGTTTTACCATCCCACATAGAGCTCATGTTACTCCGTACCTCAATCTGGGTAATCTTATGACTATAGAGACCAGGCATTCCCTTCATTTTGCCTGTCTTCTTTTTGGTGTTGTGCAAACACGAATGCCATCGTACCTTTTCAATAAACTTAAATTTTCTCAGCGTGAAGTGAGGACAGCTACCCGTCTTATCTGCCCAAGGCACAGCACCGCTCCATTCCGTGGTAGCTTTCGATACGCTGCCACGAAGTGCTGGTATAATATACCTCCACCGCTACGTAATTCTCTATCAGTAAAATCTTTTAAGTTAAATTATAAAAAGTATCTTTTAGAAATGCAAAAGCTTAAAAACTGACTGTTACTGTGTCAGGTTTGTTGTCCTACGGTTTTTATTTTTATTTTCATACAAATATTTAAACAGCTTACATTTTAGGCAGAAAAATAAATTTACATTTATTTATTTATTTTATAAATGGGGTAGGGTAATGTAATGTTTATTGAAGTATTGTTGCAGAGTTTTAGTTTAGTTGATATTGTTTTTACTAGAGTGTTTTGATATATATGTTTTTATTGTTTTTAATTTTACCTTTTAGAATTATTTATCATAGGCGAAGTCAGTCACAGAAAACAGCATAATATATGCTATATTATGCTGTTTTCTGTTGTTCTCTAGGTTTCCGCGGAAGATCAGCGTCGGGGCACCTTTGGTGTCTTGACTAATGCTGAGTGGATACCTTTTCTGTGTCACAAGAACATAGATTTGTTTAAAATTGTATATTTACATGTGTGCGTGACACGAATAAATTATTTTCATTTCATTTCATTTCATAAATGGAAAACTAATAAAAGTTAAACTTCTTAATCACTGTTTATTTCTGAATAATCACTGTTGCTTTCTCTCATTCAATTTGTCTTTGATCGTCAATTTTGGACCAGTAAGCCTAGCATACGCAACACGAAATATGTCGCTGACGAGAGACGACAAATCATTTTAAGTTGTCATGTTAAGGCTTGTAGACAAAAACACCACAGTTTATGCAAAAGCTACTATTAAGTCTATTTTTAACATATTATGTAGAGTTCTAAGCGCATCCATGTGTTTTTAGTATCGATAGACATTAGAGATAAATGAATAAATCACGAGAAAACGGGTCGAGAAGAGTTCTCGTGTTGCGCATGCTAGGCCGGCAGTTCGAATATTCATTCGTATAACCAATCGCGAGCGAGGAATGGATACGAAGGACGCGCGCGCGCGATTTGGACTTTGACACTCGGATCAAGATATTTGGTCCAAGCTTTGACACCTCTGGTTAACACAAAATGGCGGATGCCTTTTTCCTATATGGGGATTTATCTATGGCTCTGGGTGTTTGTCCTTTTGAGCCAGTATTTTAAAGTCCGAAAGTATTTTAAGTCACATGACGGTTTCAGAATTTACAGAAATACGACTCCGGGGTATGTTGGTCCAAGTATCAAAATGTCCAGTGTGAAATGACCAGTTGTCATAATATCTAGGTGTCAAAACCACAAATTGCTAAAACGTCTAAAGCCGCAGTTCCACATTGTCGCGAGTCGAATGGCGAAGCGAGGTATGTGCGCGATTGTGTGAACGCACGCTCGTCACTCGCCTCGCGACTCGTCTCGCCGTTCGTGACGCTCGCGTTCGAGTGACGAGGCGAACTTAGTGTTTACACATTCGCTCTCTCGCTCATTGTATTTTTATTGTTGATCAAGCAACATATACTGTATATTAAAAATGGATTAAAGTAACGAGAGAGTTCTAACGCTTTGGGAACTTTACCAAGCTCAACCAGTTATTTGGTTTGGTTTCCAAAACATGATCAACACAAAAATAGGCAAATTATATTTTTTAATAATTATTGACTCGTGGATGCTGCTAAAACGTAGACGTCGTCCATTCTTGCATGTTGAAGTAGAAAAGAATACACGCGAATGTGTAAACAGTCACTCGTCATAATTTATGGAAGGCGAATGTTTTGTCGAACATTCGTCGAATGGCGAAGCGAGTAGCGAGCACGCATGTGGAACTGTAGTATTAAGGCCATAATGTCAAGTTACCAAAAAAACAAATGTTAAAAGTCGGATTGTTATAATGTCCAATATCAAAACACCCAATTTCCAAAACGTCTAGTAGACATAATGTCCAATTACCAAAACCACAAATTGTTTGTAATTTTTGCCATTTTGGTTAAGGAACCCTATAACACACGTGTATCTAAAAAAGGACACTTGTAATGGTCTTTATAACATCAGCTGTTATGAACCAATTTATTATGAAAATTATTGAAGTCGGTGTGGTCACTGCATCATTCGATTAATTTTCAATTACAAGTATTTTGGTTCAAATTTATCAAACAAAACCGAATAAAATACAATGAAATTAATTTGAATCAATTAAGATGCTGAAAATTATTTTTCTGAAATTATAAGTAAAGTGATATCTAGGTTTTATTTATGTCTCCTAATTAAGTAGCTCCTATATCAAGATAACGCAGTTCGAGAGTTATGCATTTACCAAGAAGCGAAATTGAACCAACAATTGAACTTTGTTTGAGTAAGGGTACAACACTATTTTTCATTTTCCGTTAAGTGGTATCATTGCTAATGTCACTTTAGTCCATCTAATTAAAAATTAGACTATAGCTTATAACTGCATGTAAACAGTAAACTTGATTTTACTTTAATAAAGCGAACTGATTAGGTCCTAATGAGATGAAAGAGTCTTACAGCTTAATTAAAGCAGTATCTTTGATGTAAAAATAAAACATATGAAACGAAATTATTTTGTTCAAAAATAATTGAGTTTTACAAAAAGGTTTTAAATACTTATGACCTTTAAGCTTTAAAGACCCTTTTAACTATTGTCAATGCCAACGCCCACCTTTTTGTAATATTATATTTAAAAATACTTAGAAATCTGGTGTTAAGTTTTTAAATGAATTAAGAGGGTTTACGCATTTCGGTTTCCCATACAAACTTCCAAGTCGAAATTTTTAATAACCAATGAGCCAATTTTATTGAAACTTTGCATGATTAAGCAAAATACAGGGATCTAAATAGTTTATTGAAAACGTTAAAAAAAAAGGTATATTTAGCTGAGTTATTGCGATTTAAAGTCCATTATAGAAAGTTAAAAATAGCATTAAAACAGTTATTTAAACGTTTAAAAAATAAAATTCAACAAACTATTTAGATCTCTGTATGTTACTTTAGTATGCAAAGTTACATTGAAATTGGATTAATGGTTTTTAAAAATTTCGACTTGGAAGTTTGTATGGGAAACCGAAATGCATAAACCCTCTTAAGAGAATCATTACTACTCACCAACCCGCATTGGGCTAGCGTGGTGGGTTATGGCCCAATATCTTCACGTGCTATTGTCCACGTGGGAGGCCTGGGATGTTTTCAGGCTGATGATGATGAAGAGAATCATTACTAAGATAAAAGCATAATTTTTTCATAGTTTTCATAGATATCACTAGACAGTAGTAGTACAGTGAAGAAAGTTATGTGTCTTGTAATTAAACACTTTTTACGAAATGTATTCGCTCGTGTTTAGTTACTACGTTATTTATTAAAATATCCTGACGTTTCGAACCCTTTACAGCCAATTTAAGTTTCCACTTTGACTTTGGTGCTAATGGAGTGAATTCTCTCAAATTTCTTCTCTCATTTAATCTCTAACAATGGTTACAACATAGCTTTTAAGTTAATGTACCTTCTACGAAATGAAACGCTTTTTTACTGATGGTGATAGGTATAAGATATGATCTACAATATTATTGGAACTTTGAACTAATCAAACACATTACGCTATTAAAAAAAAAACATATCATATAATTACAAATCATTAAAGGCATGCAATAAGACTTAAGGTACCGATAGACATGCTACTAAATAGGTATGCTTATTAGCATGCTTATTACAAACGTACTAATTACTAGCAACGCTTTGACACACATACTACTAAGTAGCAATTGCTCAATAGTGGCATGCTTTCGTGCTAGTAATGAGCATGTCTATCGGTACCTTAAGGCTTGTATTCTAAAACCAAACTCAAACCTCTGCTTGAGTACAGTTAGAAAGGGATGGTGCTATTCATCGCATTTATCGCCATCCCTTTCTAACTCTATTTAAGCATAGATTTGAGTGTCAGTTTGGTTTTAGAATACGAGCCTAAGTTCCTGTCTGAGAAAATAATATTACCCCAAACTCAATAAGTTTCAGTCAAGATGGGACTGCGATTTCACTCGGGCTTGTTAAAAGAATTTGTAAAGCGCTATGCACACTTTTGTTTCAATTGCCAACAATCATGCAAGATTGTATTGTATTCGTGAAGGTGCATGCACGTTCACGAATAATTAGCGGCACTTAGTTGCTTAATGATCCACCGTTATTTAGTTTTATAGTACTCACATACATAATACTCGACTATATTCTAATTTTAGAAAAAAAAACAATGCACAACATAAACCTTCACTTTTCCGCAAAGAAGTCTTAGTATTCAATATTTGTTTGTCTCTTTCCATTTGATATTAGACATCGGCAAGAGATGTTTTGTTTAAGGTTGATCGTCTATGTACCTATTGTTGAGGGAATGTGGTCTGTAGAATGTAATTCTAACATTATATTGATTTTTTCATTGTTTTTGATTATACGGTTTTCACTTAAAATTATACTGTACTATCCTTCTTTATTAATCTTATCTATTTTTATACCACTATCCCGTGATGGTTCCGTTTCATCATCGTGATAATAAACTAATCTACAAGTTAACCAGTATTTATAATCAATATAACGGTATGGCATGCGCAATCCAAAATAATTAAAATCTTTCAATTTCCATAAAACCATACAGGCGAAACGACATCATGACTAGACACGTTTCCGCGGGGAAATACATTACTAAGCACAATCTCATTTTTCAAACACGTCATCGATACCTACATTTATAATTAATTTACTGAAAGTATGAATAGGGGATTTGCATCAATTCAACCACGGTACCTCCGACGACGTATATAATAGATGTAGGTGTGATTCTGATTCCAATTAAAACTTGGTCTTGGAGGGGGAGGTGTGGCCAAAAAGAAACATTTGTTCATTTAAAATTGATTGTCGTAGTCAAACAGAGGTCCATAATATGTTTTGAGATTTATGGCCCTTTTGTACTGTTAAGTGGTCTAATGACTACAACAGTGTCCGACAACGTCGATAGTCGATTTTGCTTAGGCCACTGTCTATGTAAAGTAAAGTGTACCGAGCCTTTTACTGTTCCACTGCTGGGCAAGGACCACTATCAGAATTATTCTTGTGTAAACTTAAGAGGCCTTTACATCCGATCATCGATTTTTGCGTCAAATGGCCAATTTTGGCGTTATGGATCTCAGAAACCAAAGTACATAAACAATTTTGACTTAATGAATAATGTAGAATAGCTATTGGAATAGTGCGTAGCGGCCTCGCTTTATGTAAATTTTGCTTAATTTTTTAATTAAACCCAAAATTGCATAAAATGCGCTCCTAGATTGAACTACTGTTCTAAACAAATGAAATAAAAAAATAGAATGTTATCTCTTATATAGTCGTATAGTGCGTAGCGGTCTCGGAATTTTTAGATATCATTTATAATAGAAATTTATTTTTATTCTAAACCAAAAATCTTCGAAAATCGCTTTAAGTTAACTGTGAATTCTTCCTATCCACGATAATACCATTAAGCAAAATTTATACCAGAATAATCGTTACTTCATGATGAATAAAGATTTTATAATGAATGTATTATCTTATTTCGATAAAAACGATTAATACAACTGCAAAATTACTTCAAAATGCGATGCGCCGGCCGTCCGAACTCAGCTTATCCTCGCAAAGTGGACATTTGTAATATTAAGCATGAATTTATTATCCTATTTCGAAAAAAACGATAAATACAACTGCAAAATTATAATAAAATGCGAAAATGGGCATTTTACGCAAAAATCACAGTCGAGATGTTATAGGCCTCTTAAGCTATTTGGTGAAAAGTGGACTATGGTGGAGGACTGCTTTTGCGGTCCTATTGCCTAGTCTCTGACTAACCCTTCGGGGATAAAAGTCGTGATTATATGTATAAATGTACTTAAATGACTTGATTGAATGACGGCCGAGATTAATAATCTATCTACGAGTGTCTGTTATTCAAAGACAAATGTTACATAAGTTAATACAAATTAATTATATCACTGACCCTAGGTAAAACAACATTGCTAATATAGGGCCTAAGTTGTGCCACTCATTTGCAATCACTAAAACTGGCACATTAAATCATTGAGTCCGATTACGTGACTAACTGGACTTTTTTCAAGTCTAACAGTTGGCAAGGGAACAACCAACGCCCGCCAAAAAAGGTTGGCTTTCAAATCCCTAGGAAGTAATACGAGTGAAACACAACACCAGTGAATTCTTGGCACTGAGCTTACTCAGTTCTAACTGAGCTGATAGTGTCTAGCCGTATACACACATACATACAAACACTCACAACTATTATCCCCTAAGGGTTAGTCAGTTAGTTAGTCTTCAACAAGGACCGTAGAGGCAGTCCGCTGCCATAGTCCACGTTTCACTAAATAACAACTACAAATATGCTCAGCGCGGCAGGCGGTGAGCCCATCGCCACTGTTGGTTGTATGTGTTAGTATTAAGTCTTTTAGTCGCCTTTTAAGACACCTATGGGAAGAAATGGGTAGGTAGTATTCTTTTAATGTGTCGCCACAGACACAGCTCCTCGTCACAGCACAGGGCCTCAATCATACTAAGCACCAACGATATTACCAAAACTAAACCTCGACCGTTCAGCCGACTTCGTATGGCGCTATCGCGTGTATCAAACGCGATAGCACTCTATAAGTATGTCTAACGGCTGCGTTTCAGTTGTGGTTTGGTTGAGATTATTTAGCGTGATCACCCCCAAGGTCTGTATGTATGTTTAACTGATATGGTCTTGTAATTAGACCTGTGTTAGACTTAGAGGTCGCGGGTTTTACTCCTAGAAAAGTTGTAATCTGTTAGTTTGTAGGGCTGCTTTAATTCCGGCTATCACAATCTTATGTAAGTAAGGATATATTTTGAAATGAAACACTTTTTTACGGATTAACTCCTGCCTGGGACCCCATCATACAGGTCATCAAATCCCAGCCCCAACAGCAACACATTGCCAGACCTAAAAATATTGTTAGCTCGTATTGTGTAAACTTGCACCCGGTTAAATATAAAAATTATTGACGGTAGGCAAATAACTTCTAACAATGAGACGACCAGCACCTCAGTCTCCCTGTGACCACGGACCCTGTAAAGGGTTCGAAACGTCAGGATAATATAAAAACTATGTAAATAGTAAATTAAACACGAGTTAATCCGTAAAAAAGTGTTTCATTTCAATTTGTAGTGCTCGCTTAAACCTCAGAAAACAATATAAGGATATATTGTCTGAATCTTTCGCCATGGCAACAATGCAATTAGCATTATTGTTCCATTTCCATTAACTTTCATGAGTGATGTTGCTTTACACTTTCGACCTTTTAGTCAATTATCAATTACATCATAGCTAGTAATAACCACTAACGGACTAAAGTCTGCATAGAGTGGCGATGGGCTCACCACCAGAGAAGCTGAGGACATGTGCAGTCTTTATTTGGTGAAAAGTTGACTAAGGTAGAGGACTGCTTTTGCTGTTATCATTGCCTAGTCTCTGACTAACTCTTCACCGACAACAGTCGTGATACATCATAACTAGATTCATCACTCTCAATAGCCAGCCATATAGATAGAGAAGTAAAACATTGGACGATTCGAAAATACTTAAATACCTATTAAGTTTACTTGATTAAAGAGATTAAGATTTGATTTGAATTATAGGAATAGGAAATGCATTGATGTTTCTCGGTATTCACAAGGCATCGAAGTTAATGTCGAAATGCACGTTCGTCCATTCACGTCTTTGAATATAGCTGTACAGAAGCTGGAATAGTGGGAGATGATATATCTTATTGCTGACGGCTGAGTGATACTGATTGGTATCAATGGATACTGTACTAGGGTTGACACCTATACTTTTTTAATTAAGAAAATATTTCAAGGAGAACTAGAACAAGTTTTACTTAACTTATTTATGCGATGTTTATGTACAAAACCAGATTGAAAGAGTCGAAATTAATTTATTTATGAAGTATTCATTACAACTTTTCTTTCAAATTTACGCAAATACTATTAAAAACACTTAAATAAATACATTATTGATTTTTTGTTTTGTTTCAATACATTATTTATTACTTTCTCTTCACTTAGCTATCTGATTATTTTATGTTTGTCTGTATTTGTGAAATATTTTTTTAGCTCGGCAACATCTTGTATCTGGAGTTTAGGGTTCAACGCCTAGGCTAGGCAATCCGTGGCGTATTTTGAATGTTTCGTTGCAGGGATCGGATTTGTAACCAATCACCGACCCGAATTTGGCAAGAGTGGTAATTAATTGTAACCTAGCAATTACTTGATTAAAACGTTGAAAGCGTTTGCTCAGCAGTAGGACAGAATAAAATGTCAAAGTCAAAATATTTTTATTCAATTCATTTCATTGTTATAAGCTATAACGAGACAGAATTGTTACTGACAAATCCTCGATAATAAAGCCTTTAGCAGTGTTAATATTACTTTCCTGGACTGACACTGATCCCAAGTAAGGAATTTCTTACGTAGGGCTAAAGTAAGTTATGGTATTTTGAGGTGGGTGTTATCCGGCCAGCCTTCAGTGTTTGCGTCGTATAATTTATAATTTGTGGGTACCTATGAGGTGATATTACTAGTATGGTTACAATCACATATTTTAGTGTACACTTAGCAATAGATAAACCATATTTAGCACCAATGTAAGTCCCCATAGACAGGATTACCTAGTTTAGGGACTAAGTAATAAGTAATGTAAGTACGTAACTCTTTTATTTAATACAGCATTTTTATTTATTTATTTATTTATTTTAATTAACTTATAAATCAAGCACTTTGAATCGTCCAAAACATCTTTTATAGGTTACTTACTGTTTCTTATGACTTTTGCTATACTTATGACTTTAACGATAGAACTTGCTACGTAACAGGAAAACATTAGAAAACAAACAGTGCGGTGCCATAAAGTTTACCTTTTGTTA